>JAVJIF010033434.1:0-152418 GCA_038442645.1 Agave tequilana
AGGTGTGAATGCTAATCTAGTGATCTTTTTAAACTTTAATTAAATGAGTGATGCAACGATCTCTCAAAACACGACTAAGAGCCGAAATACCCCTTGCGAGGTTCTGAACTCCTTCCTCCCAATTCCCCTTAAATGGGTTAGAGGTGCGTAATGCAACCGTGTTGTATTGAGGTGTGATCGATCAATGCCAAGTATGATAATGAAGATGAAATGCTCACAATGTAAAACAACAAGTATAGCAAGTAAGGTAAACAACACAAGATTCCACAAGTAGAGGGTTAGTTCTCAAGCAATTAATTCAAGGCAATATAAAGCAATAGAAATTAAAAGCAAGAAGAACGCAAAGGCAATCGCAAACAAGATGATTTGTTTCGAGGTTCGAGCACACTTGCTCTAGTCCCCGCCTTCACCTCCGTGAAGGGTTTCCACTATCCACCGAGGATGCCTTTACAATTGGGTCTACCGAAGACCGAGCACCGAGCTCCACCGAGTACAAAGGACCTCTACCGAAGAGGTTGCTCCACAAGAAGGAATTACAAGAACAAGGTGATCACAACTTGATCACTACACTTTTCTCAATTTCTTTTACAAACACTCTCACTTCAATTACAACTTCACTATAGAATGAGTATAGAATTTTTGGCTCTATGAAGTGTGGTGAGAAAACTTCAGTTGTAGAGTGATATAGAGAATCAAACACAACTGAAAAACAATCTTGAAAGAGTAGGAATTGAAGGCTTAAAACAATTTTTCTTTTCTCTTTTGAAAACAACAAAACTTGAGGATTTTTCTAAGTAATGAGGAAGAGAGACTTCTCCTCTATTTATAGGGTTAGAAAATAGATTAAAAGCAATTTCTTTTCACCTAATACAACCTGCAAAAGCTCCCCAACCACTCTCCAAAAATCTGCTAAAACAGAAAAAGAAACAGTTTTTCAGAAAATCCCAAAGAGGAAAGAGCCGTTGCTGTGTTGCAGGCTTGGCGGTCGACCGGTCCGGTCGACCGCCAGCCTAGCTGGATATAGCCGTTGCTCCCGGTCGACCGGTCCGGTCGACCGACCAAAAAGGAGGAAACACAGTTTCCTTCCGGTCGACCGGTCCGGTCGACCGAAATTTCCAGAGAGCAGAAGGCTCTCTGTCGGTCGACCGGTCCGGTCGACCGACAGACATGCACAAACAGTGCATGTCCGGACACAACGCCGGTCGACCGGGCCGGTCGACCGATGTTGCCTGAAACTGAATTTCTGGACTGTTTTTGAAGATGGAATTTTTTTTTTTTTTGTAAAAACATTTTGAAAATACCTATAGCTAAGTATTATGCAGAAAATAGTTTATATACATGTTTTAAACAAGTTTTTCAAGATATAAAGCTTTGGTACATGTATATATAAACTAAGGCATAAACTAAAGCTTTGGTACATGTTTTTAAACAAGTTTTTCAAAACATAGGAAATACATGAAACAAGTGTGTGTGCAAATCCTAGAGCCAAATTTCCTACAATCAAACTTTAACATTCTAAAAACTTACAAACTCTAAAAGACTTCAAGGTCTTCAATTGGCTTCTTCATATAATCTTCAATATTGCAACTTGAGCCCAATTGAAATGTCTTGAGTCCAAAAACTTTGTATTTGAGTGAGAGTACTTCTAGTATGATAATAAACCTGAAACACACTTAAACAACAATTGTTATTAGTACAAATAACTAATATGTTTTGTAATCATCAAAATACACTAAACAAGGGTGATTGTAACCTTGGGCCAACAATCTCCCCCTTTTTGATGATGACAAAACATATAGTTATTAAACAAATAAAGAGAGGAAGAAGCTTGGAAAGCTCCCCCTCAAACAATGCTATGTATCTATCATGAATATGAAGAACTATGAAATCATACATAAAGCATTTGAAAAAATCATCACCATAAATTTTGTCAAGAAAACCAAATAATGAACAAATTTATTATTTTCAAAAATCTAAGTATATTCAAACTAGTATATTTTTCTCCCAACAATTTTAATCAACTTATATTTCTTTTTCTCCAAACTTATATATTTTTCTCCCCCTTTTGTCATACATCAAAAAAAAAAAAAAAAGGTTAAAACATATCAAAACACAAACATGTCAAAACAAAAGTATTTTAAGAATCAATCATACATACATTCAACTCACCACAAATAAAGGAAAATCTTGCATAATCTAAAGGTTTAGTGAAAATATCGGCAAGTTGAAAATCGGTAGAAACATAGTCAATATCAATATCACCTTTTCAAAGTGATCTCTAAGAAAATGATACCTAATATCAATGTGCTTGGTTTACTATGTTGATTAGCATTTTTGGTCATGTGAATTGTACTAGTATTATCACAAAAAATCTTAACATGATCAAAATGTAAATCATAGTCAAGGAGAGTATGTTTCATCCAAAGAACTTGTGCACAACAAGCTCCGGCCGCAACATACTCCGCCTCGGCGGTTGATAGGGCTACCGAATTTTGCTTTTTGGAAGACCAAGATACAAGACAATTACCTAAGAATTGACATGTTCCACTTGTGCTCTTCCTATACCCTACAACCCGCATAGTCGGCATCCGAAAAACTCTTCATTTCAAATAATCCGGTTTTAGGATACCACAAACCCAATTCAATTGTGCCCTTAAGATACCTAATTATGCGTTTTACCGCTATTAAGTGTGATTCCTTAGGACATGATTGAAAACGTGCACATAAACAAACGGAAAACATGATATCCGGCCTACTAGCCGTCAAATAAAGCAAACTACCAATCATGCTTCTATAAAGTTTAATGTCTACACTTTTACCTTGTTCATCCTTGTCAAGCTTGGTAGTTGTTGCCATGGGAGTTTTGCTTACTTTGATCCTTCAAGCCCGAATCTTTTGATTAGTTCCTTTGTGTACTTGGCTTGATTATGAAGATCCCATCCTTCCTTTGCTTGATTTGGAGTCCAAGGAAATAGTTGAGTTCCCCCATCATAGACATTTCAAATTCATCCTTCATGCATGACTCAAAAGCTTTGCAAAGAGATTCATTAGTAGAACCAAAAATAATATCATCTACATAAATTTGCACAATAAGAATATCTTTTTCTACATGTTTTGTAAACAATGTTGTGTCAATTTACCTTTCTTAAAACCATTGAAAATCAAAATGAAGACAATCTTTCATACCAAGCCCTAGGGGCTTGTTTTAAACCATAAAGAGCTTTGTCTAATTTAAAAACAAAATCCGGATGTGTAGGATCAACAAACCCGGGGGTTGTTCAACATACACTTCCTCTTCAATAAAACCATTTAGAAAAGCACTTTTAACATCCATTTGAAACAATTTGAAATCTTTATATGAGGCAAATGCTAGTGTCATCCGTATGGCTTCAAGCCGTGCTACGGGTGCAAAGGTTTCTTCAAAATCGATCCCTTCGATTTGAGTGTAACCTTGGGCAACTAACCTAGCCTTGTTTCTAACTACATTACCCGATTCATCCAACTTGTTCTTAAAGATCCACTTAGTACCAATTGTTGGTCTATCGTGGGGGGCCTAGGAACAAGGTGCCATACTTGGTTGCGCTCAAATTGATTGAGCTCTTCTTGCATAGCTAGCAACCAATATGAATCGGCCTCGGCCTCGAGGACATTTTTGGGTTCAATGTGTGAAATAAATGCAAAGTGGCCACAAAAATCTTGAATTTTAGAACGAGTAGTTACCCCTTTTGATACTTCACCTATGACGAGGTCCTTGGGATGATGAGGGTTGAATCTCCAATCCTTAGGTAGTGGTTGAGTAGGCTCCACCTCATTTGTTTGATGTTCATTTCCTTGGGCCTCTTCCACTTTGGCTTCACTTCCATCATCATCCTTTGGCTTGTCTCCCATGGTAGAAGCATCCTCCAAGGTGACTTTCTCCAAGCCTTCAAGCAAGGCATCTATTTCTACAACATTCTTAACAAACTTGTTAGATTCCTCAAACTTAACATGAATAGACTCTTCAATAGTCAAAGATGATCTAATGAAAACTCTATAAGCCTTACTAGTGTTTGAGTAACCTACAAAAATAGCCTCATAAGATCTAGCATCAAACTTTCCTAAATTATCTTTTGTGTTTAAAACAAAGCATTTGCAACCAAAAACTTTAAAATAGGAAACATTAGGTTTTCTAGAAAAATACATTTCAAAAGAAGTCTTAGTAGTATTTTACACAAGAAAACACGATTTGATATGTAGCATGATGTATTAACGGCCTCGGCCCACAAATAATGTGGTAGACCGTATTCACTTAGCATTGTCCTAGCC
Source organism: Agave tequilana (assembly GCA_038442645.1). Lineage (NCBI taxonomy): Eukaryota > Viridiplantae > Streptophyta > Magnoliopsida > Asparagales > Asparagaceae > Agave > Agave tequilana. The sequence continues at coordinate 4,306 of JAVJIF010033434.1, forward strand.
ATCTCTTGTAATGTTCTATTTTTTCGTTCAACTACTCCATTTTGTTGTGGAGTTCTAGGACAAGAAAGTTCATGCTTTATTCCATGTTCATCACAAAAAGTGGTAAAGGGTTGGTTAATGAATTCACCTCCTCTATCACTTCTTATTCTCAAAATCAAAGAATCTTTTTCTTTTTCTACTCTTTTCTTAAAAGTTTGGAAATACGAGAATGCTTGGTTTTTATGTTCAAGAAAGAAAACCCATGTAAATCTTGAAAAATCATCAACCAAAACATAAGCAAATCTATTCCCACTTAGACTTTTGGTTTGTGTTGGGCCAAATAGATCCATATGGATTAATTCCAAAGGACGTGATGTCATGATATCCTTAATTGACTTGAAAGAAGACTTAGTTTGTTTCCCAAATTGACATGAGTCACAAACTTGGTCCTTTTCAAAATTCAATGAAGGAATACCTTTCACCATTTCCTTTGAATTTAATCTAGAAATATGATCAAAAGAAATATGCCCTAATCTCCTATGCCACAACCAAGAGTCATCATCGAGGGCTTTTAAACAAGTAATATTACAAGACATATTTAAATATCAATCATATAAACATTGCTTTCACGAAAACCGGAAAATACACAAACATTGGAAGTTCTATCAATTACTTTACAAGCAACATTGTCAAAAACTACATCAAAACCTTTATCACAGAGTTGACTAACACTCAAGAGATTATGCTTGAGGCCATCAACTAAAACTACATTTTCAATTAAAGGAGAGGTGCCAAGTTTTACATTACCAATACCGATGATTTTACCCTTGGCGTCATCTCCGAAGGTGACGGTGCCACCTTCATGATATCTTGATAGGGTTGCAAAGTTGTTGATGTCCCAAGTCATGTGCCTTGAGCAACCCTATCAAGATACCACAAACCTCTACGTCGTTGGGCTTTGGAAAGTACCTACATCATTTAAAATAATTGTTGACTTTGGTACCCAAACTTTCTTGGGTCCTTGAAAGTTAGTGTTACGAACCCAAACATTATGATGTGATGCACTTAGTCTATCATAACAAAAATTTGCTAAGTGTCCTTTCCGCCCACAATGTGAACATGAGTACACTTTTCTATACATGAATGCATGATGTGTATGTGTAGTAGTGTGAGCATGCTTTTGGGGTTTGCCATGTTGTTTAGGTTGTGTAGCATGAACATGAACATGAGCATGAGCATTTTTTCTTGGGGCTTGTTCTTAGGAAACATAGCCTCAATCCTTTTCTTATCAAATTCACAATTTTTCAAAACAACACTTAATGAGTCTAATCTTTCCCTAAGCATAGAAACTTCATTAGAATCAATTAGTGGGGCCTTACCCTTGCAAGAAGTCTTATATTTTTCAAAATCATTTTTAGTAGTGGTCAAGGTGGAAACTAAATTATCCTTTTCTTTTGTAAGAGTAAAAACTTGATGACTTAAAGATTCATTTTCCTTTTTCATTTTTAAATACTTTTTCTTTAAGAAATCATAGTTTTGTGACAACTCAACAAAAGCTTCTTCTAACTCATCCATAGAAAGTTCATCATTATGAGAAGGGGAAGAGGTTACTTGCTTGTGCCTTCATTAGCCATGAAGCACATGTTGGCGGTGTCTATCTCCTCTTCGGATTCGGTCTCCGAATCCCAAGTTGCCTTCATAGCCTTCTTCTTGTATGGCTTCTTTGATGTGGAGGGCTTTGCTTTGTCCGGACACTCCGCAACAATGTGTCCCGGTCTTTGGCAATTGAAGCACACAATCTTCCTTTCTTCTTTGCCTCCTTGCCATCCTTCTACCTTGGAACTTTGCCTTGTTGTACATCCTTCGAACATTTTTGACTAGAAGTGAGAGCTCTTCGTCATCTTCTTCTTCATCATCTTCGTCGGAGTGTGATGATTGACACTTGAAGGCAATAGTCTTCTTCTTGGTAGGGGCCATGTCCTCCCTTGCTTTCCTTTCCATCTCATGGGTTTTGAGGTTCCCAATGAGACCTATAAGCTCCATCTCTTCATTGTCGTTGAGTTCCTTCAAGGTTGTTGCTTTAACTTCCCATGAAGGAGGAAGGGCCCGGATGATCTTCCTTACTCTTTGATCATTGTTGATATCTTCACCTAAAGAAGAGAGTCCATTAGTAATCTTGGTAAATCTTGTAACCATATCATCTATGGTTTCATTTTCTTGCATGCTAAATGTTTCATATTGAGACCGAAGAAGGTCAATCTTAGCCTTCTTTACTTGTGAGGTCCCCTCATGTGTGACTATCAAGTGTGACCAAATCTCATGTGCGGATTTGCAATGTATAACCCTAGATATGTCATCATCATTAAGGGCTTGTAGAAGTGCATAGTGAGCTTTGGCATTGGCATCGAATTCCTTAGTCTCTATTTCGGACCAAGTGGATTCGTCACCGGGGGGTACACTAAAGGACTTAGTCACGGCCTTTGCAACTCGGCTACCTAGAGATTGCAAAAACACGGTCATCTTAACTTTCCATATGGGAAAGTTAAGTCCATCAAATTTAGGAGGGGTCTTAATTCCATCAGCCATTTTTACTATATGAAAATGAATGAAATGATTAGCAAATTAGGATCTTCTCTAAGGTTGTTAAACCAAATCCTAGAGTCCAAGCTCTGATACCAATTGAAAAACACCTAGAGGGGGGGTGAATAGGTGTGAATGCTAATCTAGTGATCTTTTTAAACTTTAATTAAATAAGTGATGCAACGATCTCTCAAAACACGACTAAGAGCCGAAACCCCTTGCGAGGTTCTGAACTCCTTCCTCCCAACCCTTAAATGGGTTAGAGGTGCGTAATGCAACCGTGTTGTATTGAGGTGTGATCGATCAATGCCAAGTATGATAATGAAGATGAAATGCTCACAATGTAAAACAACAAGTATAGCAAGTAAGGTAAACAACACAAGATTCCACAAGTAGAGGGTTAGTTCTCAAGCAATTAATTCAAGGCAATATAAAGCAATAGAAATTAAAAGCAAGAAGAACGCAAAGGCAATCGCAAACAAGATGATTTGTTTCGAGGTTCGAGCACACTTGCTCTAGTCCCCGCCTTCACCTCCGTGAAGGGTTTCCACTATCCACCGAGGATGCCTTTACAATTGGGTCTACCGAAGACCGAGCACCGAGCTCCACTGAGTACAAAGGACCTCTACCGAAGAGGTTGCTCCACAAGAAGGAATTACAAGAACAAAGTGATCACAACTTGATCACTACACTTTTCTCAATTTCTTTTACAAACACTCTCACTTCAATTACAACTTCACTATAGAATGAGTATAGAATTTTTGGCTCTATGAAGTGTGGTGAGAAAACTTCAGTTGTAGAGTGATATAGAGAATCAAACACAACTGAAAAACAATCTTGAAAGAGTAGGAATTGAAGCTTAAAACAATTTTCTTTTCTCTTTTGAAAACAACAAAACTTGAGGATTTTTCTAAGTAATGAGGAAGAGAGACTTCTCCTCTATTTATAGGGTTAGAAAATAGATTAAAAGCAATTTCTTTTCACCTAATACAACCTGCAAAAGCTCCCCAACCACTCTCCAAAAATCTGCTAAAACAGAAAAAGAAACAGTTTTTCAGAAAATCCCAAAGAGGAAAGAGCCGTTGCTGTGTTGCAGGCTTGGCGGTCGACCGGTCCGGTCGACCGCCAGCCTAGCTGGATATAGCCGTTGGCTCCCGGTCGACCGGTCCGGTCGACCGACCAAAAAGGAGGAAACACAGTTTCCTTCTTCCGGTCGACCGGTCCGGTCGACCGAAATTTCCAGAGAGCAGAAGGCTCTCTGTCGGTCGACCGGTCCGGTCGACCGACAGACATGCACAAACAGTGCATGTCCGGACACAACGCCGGTCGACCGGGCCAGTCGACCGATGTTGCCTGAAACTGAATTTCTGGACTGTTTTGAAGATGGAATTTTTTTTTTTTTTTGTAAAAACATTTTGAAAATACCTATAGCTAAGTATTATGCAGAAAATAGTTTATATACATGTTTTAAACAAGTTTTTCAAGATATAAAGCTTTGGTACATGTATATATAAACTAAGGCATAAACTAAAGCTTTGGTACATGTTTTTAAACAAGTTTTTCAAAACATAGGAAATACATGAAACAAGTGTGTGTGCAAATCCTAGAGCCAAATTTCCTACAATCAAACTTTAACATTCTAAAAACTTACAAACTCTAAAAGACTTCAAGGTCTTCAATTGGCTTCTTCATATAATCTTCAATATTGCAACTTGAGCCCAAATTGAAATGTCTTGAGTCCAAAAACTTTGTATTTGAGTGAGAGTACTTCTAGTATGATAATAAACCTGAAACACACTTAAACAACAATTGTTATTAGTACAAATAACTAATATGTTTTGTAATCATCAAAATACACTAAACAAGGGTGATTGTAACCTTGGGCCAACACAGAGCTGTGCACGTCTGGCAGCACAGTGGGCCGGCCGACCGACCGGTCAACCGGACCAGAGAGCTCTGCTCTCTGTATCTGGGCGGTCGGCCGGACGGTCGACCGGATTGCCCCAACGGTCATATTTCTGACCGTTGGCGGTCGGCCGGCCGGCCAACCGCAAGCCTGTCAGGCTGCCAGATCAGCCTAACGGCTAGTTTTCTGTTTTGGCCTATATAAACCCATTTCTTTGGGATTTTGGCGAAGGTTTTTACAAGAGAAAAATTGCTGTTTCCCTAGTGTTAAAAACAAGTTTTCAAAAGTGTTTTTGAGCTTTAAACTTCCAATCTTATTTGTTTTAGTTTTTAGAAAAATCAAAAAAAATAGTATTTTGAGAGATTTGTGTTTGTTCTTCATTTCTATTATCTTCTAGAGTTTTTCCAAGATTATTTCTTTGAGTCCTTGATTTCCAAACACCTAGTTTTCCACACTTGAGCTATCATTCTATCCTAATCTATTTAGGATCTTTGTTTAGTGGAAAAAGAGAGTTTGTGGTCTTTGGAACCACTTGTTGTAAACACCCTTGTTTTTGTTGTATCCCTCTTTGGTAGAGGTTGATCGAGTGATTGGTTTGCTCCCTCTAGTGAGAGGTGGAGTTTGGTTTGTAAACCCTCTTCGGTAGAGGTGTTGGTTGTTGTTTGGCTACGGGCCTACCCCTCGGTTGTGAGGAGGTGTTTTAGAGAGGAGTTCGGTACTCCTAGTGTTCTAACAAATCCTCTTCGGTGGAGGTTCCCTCGGTGGGAGTATAGTGGATTAGAAATCCTTCTCGGTGAAGGCGGGGACGTAGAGCTAGGGGCTCGAACCTCGGAACATATCCTTGTGTTTGTGTTTGATCCACTTGTCTCTAAACTCACTCTCTCTATTTGTGCAAAGCATCATTCATTCATTCATATCATATATTGCTTGTGTTGTGCCTTGCATTATTTCATATTGCTTATCATCCTTATATGCTTGGCTTGCTTGTGTGTGTGCCTCACTTGTACTTAACCACAAGATCTTCATATAGCACCTCAACCCATATCTAGGGGAATCAAGAGGAGTTAGTCCAGAGCCCTTCACGGGGAATTCGGTTACACTTGTGTGTTGTACTAAGTGTGTTGCAAAATAGTTTTAAGCTTCCGCATTTAGCGCACTTAGTTTCTAGATTAGCTTTTATACCTATTCACCCCCCCTCTAGGTGTTTTCAATTGGTATCAGAGCCTACGCTCCTGATATTTAGGTTTAACCACCTAGGAGTGAGATCCTTTGTTTGCTAATCTACATTTGCATTTGCTTGTTTGCACACATATAGTTTACATCCATGGACTTCATGACCCCACCTATGTTTGACCCTTCCAACATTCTTGTTTGGAAGACTAGGATGTCCATCTATTTACAAACCCTAGGATATAAGGTTCACCTTACCATTACCAAGGAATCCTACCTTAGTGATAGCAAGCATATAGGGGCCAATGCACAAGCCCTTGAGGCCATTAGAAGCACGCTACCTAAAGAATATCTTATGCTTGCTTCTAACTTTGATTCCGCATTTGCAGTGTGGAATATGTTGACAACCACCACCACCTCCAAGCTTCAATTGCCAATCCAAGAGGAGGAATCTAGTGGAGATGAATCCGAGCCACAATAATGCTATATGATCCAAGGAATGACTCCCTTGAGGTACATTCGGATACTCAACTAGATAGTTTTGATTCTAGTTCTTCATGTGATGAATTTATTGATGCCCATGCTTTGAATGAAAAACTTTCAATAGTTTGTGAAAAATTAATAGAAAAATATAAAATTTTGAAAAAGAAAAGTCTAGGAATTGAAAAAGAAAATAAAAGTTTGCATTCTAGACTTGACAAGATTTTGCAAGAGAAGGTTGAGGTCTATAATGAAAGGGATTCATTGAGATCTCAACTAGACCTTGCACTAAAAGAAAATAATTTTTTGAAAAAATAAAAATGATTGTGAAACTCTTTTGAAGAATAATGATGTTTTGTCTTCAAAAGTTGAATTTGTTTTAGAGATAATGATTCTCTAAAAAGAAAAATTGATTTCATTTCAAAAGAATTGGAAATTTGTTTAAATAAAAATAAATCTTTGAAAAATGATATTTCTTCACATGTTTGCCATGCTAGGGTAGTATCACACACTTCACCTATTGCATGCCACACTTCTTCTTTAATTAACAATGATATATCTTTGCTTAAGAAGAGTGTTGATTGTTTGGGCTCCACTTTGAGCCAATGTGTTGTTGGGCATACACGTTTGGAATCTTTATTTCGAAAGAAACAAGTTCCATCTATTCATGCACACCCTCCGCGGCATACACATGCTCCTCACGGACACCATCACACTATGTATGCTCATGTGTACACTTGTACACATTGTGGACGTAAGGGCCACCTTGCTAAATTTTGCTATGATCGTATACATGTTGAGAATTAGCAAATAAATTTGTTTGGGTTAGAGAAGGTACTAACCCCCATGGACCCAATAAGATATGGGTACTAAAGACCACCCCTAGTGTTTTTCATGTAGGTGTGGGCTCTCACATGACGTGAGAGTAGCCGTACCTTGGAGTGGATGCGTTCCGTGCCTAAAGATTACTAATTGGATGCATCACTTTCAAGGGAAGTTTTGGTGGGAAGACCACCATGTTTTGGAGACAAGGAAAGTTGCCTTCTAGGTTTTGGTAACGATTCCTAACTCCTATTTATTGTTTACATGCTTTCCATTCTATTCATTATAGCATGTTTCATTGTTTTGATTAGTATGTAAATGCCATGATTATTAGACTCTTGACATGCATGTATAGCATTTTTGAGACACCCATGTTTAAAATGGACTATTATTTTGTGTTCTCGTATATGTTTAGCTATCATGTTTATCATAGGTCTAATAACATGTGTATTTAAATAATAATCATGTTTATGATTTTCATGTTTATTCATATCTTGTGTTTATGCTTCATGCTTTGAATATATGTTTAAATGTTAGTTTTCATTAAGACTAGGTATATACTTGTACATATAGTGGGCCACAAATAAATCTATATATGTTTGAGCTTGAATGCTTATTTAAACCCATTAGATGTGCTAGTATAGTCTAGTTTTGATGATCCATGCATTTTAGACTTGTATTCTCATTCTTGAATTTGTTTTATGTTTATATGTTTAACTTCATGTATATGTCCATTTTATCCAAATTATTGTTATACATATACATCCTTTGAGCCACGTGCCTTCATGCATATATCTTTGTGGACTCGTTGTGTTTGGATATGTATGTATACTTTAGTTTGTATAGGACATACATATACCTTGAAGATTAAATAGTTCTGATGATTTTCATGTTTTCATGTTTCAAGGAATATTGAGCTTATTGACCATCTTTCATGATTATGATCTTCACATTGTATTTGTACACTCACATTTATTATTTACTCATGTGTTTGTTTTCATGAGTCATATTTATGCTTAATTGATTATGAGTGTTGACTATTTTGTGAATTTCATGTTTTCATGAAAAATATTTTTGTTTTATTCCTTACTTGAAGGATTTCGTACTAGTTTACAAATTTTTCAATAACTAGTTCGTATTCTTCATTTTGGTAGAGTTTTTCAAACATACTTTAATTTTCAAACCTATTTTTGAAAAACCCTACCTTCCACGGGCGGATGGATGGGCGATCATGCTCATGTATGCCTTATATTGAAAATCATTTTAAACTTGAACATGATTGAGTTGTAGGTTCTATGATGTATACATTTGATATTATTGTTATTTCAATTGGTATCATTGGATCCTTTCAATTGGTATCAATTTTGACCTTTCTTGTATACTCATATATGTTTGTATGTATGTATGTTTTTCAATTTCAATAGTATCAATTTTGATTGGTATTAAATTTTTCATACATATATATTTTGTTTATGCTAAAGTTTGAGTTTTAACTTTATTTCAATTGATTCAATTTTCAATTGGTATCTTATTACAAGCTTATGCATGTGTTTGTTGATATTTCATAAAGGGGAGAAAATTCGATTTTCATATTTTAATTGGTATTTGTATCTCCACTCCCTTACTTTATGATAGAAAATAAAAAAAATTTAAATTGATACATATACTTAAAAAGAAAAATACTTTCTTTTGATATCAAGATGTTTATGTGAATGTTTTAAAAATTGGTATATCAAAATTTTATTTAAAAGATAAATACAAAAAGTTTTGATTTGTATTGCCTATATGCAAGGAGAGCTTAACATCTCTTCTACATATAGATTCATGATGAGTGTATCTTGTATTGAAGAGCTTGACATCTCTTCTTTATGTGATACACGTGTGTAGGGGAGCTTCACATCTCCTCTTATGCATTGCATAGTGTACGTTATGTGAATTAAGGCTTGTCATCCCTCCTTCATGTAATGTATCTATGTAGGGAAGCTTCACATCTTCCTCTTCATGAATGTATATCGCATATACCATTTATTTATTGATCTATGTTTACTTTCAATTGGTATCAAGATACTACTTTGTCATATTTTCAATTGATACCTAAATTGATTGTCACCCCTATTTGGTTTTTGTTTTTGTTTTAGACAAAAAGGGGGAGTATATTGTTTTTATTAACCCATTATTGATTCATTGTTTCGAACAAAAAGGGGGAGAAAATTTTATTGATTTGGTTTTTGCTTTTACCCTTTTTATTGATGATTGTTTCTTTGTAATAAAAAGGGGGAGAAGATTTTGTTTTGTTTTGATTGTTTACCCCTTTGTTGATGATTGACAAAAAGGGGGAGAAAGATTTTGAGTTTTATATATGCATATTTATGTTTTGCATATATTAAGTTAATTTTAATTGGTATCTAGAGCATGTTTATTTTTGAACATTTCATTGGTATCTAGAGCCTTTTTATTGTTTATGCATATCTATACATTCATGTTTAAGAGCCTTCATTGCATATTCATTATGTTTATTTGTTTATGCATGAGTTAAGGGGGAGCTTCTTTGAAGCTTAACTTTAATCCATGCATATATAACTCCATGGTTTTGTCATCATCAAAAAAGGGGGAGATTGTTGGCCCGAAGGCCTTCCACCCTAGTTTTGATGATGATTAACTCATGTAGTTATGTTTACTAATAATCTTGTGATTTTAGTTACAGATCATTAATCAAGATATTAGTTGGTGATTGCTTCAAAAAGAGGAGTTTGGAAGCCTTCACTTGGTGATTCCCGAGCCCGAGCGTCAAGATGTTACATAGCCATGCTCGTTGGATCACGGTGTTTGGACCGAGTCGACTTGAAGATGAAGATCGTCAAGAAGACTTAGGTATCCATAGTTTAGTGTGTTTAGATCCATTGTAAAGCTTAGAATAGTTGATATGCTCAAGTGCACAATACACACACGGTTTATGGTTTTTCGGTTTTTAGTTTAACCGATATTTGTTTTCATGAATAGATTGATCAAAACAAGTTTAATTGGTTTATGTATAGTAGATTCATTCTATACATGCATGCTTAACTTCTTAGACAAACTTATTTTGACTATCCTATTCATGTATTGAAAAATCCAAGTTTTGGTTTTTGGTAAAAATGTTAAAACACAAAAATAGTTTCATATGCTTGATATTTGAGCTAAACTTTTTATCACATGTTTATGTATCAATGCAAAATGATAAAATTATTTTTGGGGATTTTTAGAAGAAATAAAAAAAAATAGAAATATTTTTAACTGTTTTTTCTGACCCAGTTTCTGACCCAGAATTGGCTGACAGGCCAGGTCGGCCGACCGCACGGTCGACCGCACCAAGGGCCGGTCGACCTTGCGGTCGACCGACGTGCACAGAGCTGTGCACGTCTGGCAGCACAGTGGGCCGGCCGACCGACCGGTCGACCGGACCAGAGAGCTCTGCTCTCTGTATCTGGGCGGTCAGCCGGACGGTCGACCGGATTGCCCCAACGGTCATATTTCTGACTGTTGGCGGTCGGCCGGCCGGCCGACCGCAAGCCTGTCAGGCTGCCAGATCAGCCTAACGGCTAGTTTTCTGTTTTGGCCTATATAAACCCCATTTCTTTGGGATTTTGGCGAAGGTTTTTACAAGAAAAAAAATTGTTGTTTCCCTAGTGTTAAAAACAAGTTTTCAAAAGTGTTTTTGAGCTTTAAACTTCCAATCTTATTTGTTTTAGTTTTTGTAAAAATCAAAGAAAATAGTATTTTGGGAGATTTGTGTTTGTTCTTCATTTCTATTATCTTCTAGAGTTTTCTCAAGATTATTTCTTTGAGTCCTTGATTTCCAAACACCTAGTTTTCCACACTTGAGCTATCATTCTATCCTAATCTATTTAGGATCTTTGTTTAGTGGAAAAGAGAGTTTGTGGTCTTTGGAACCACTTGTTGTAAACACCCTTGCTTTTGTTGTATCCCTCTTTGGTAGAGGTTGATCGGGTGATTGGTTTGCTCCCTCTAGAGAGAGGTGGAGTTTGGTTTGTAAACCCTCGTGTTGATTGTTGTTTGGCTACGGGCCTACCCCTCGGTTGTGAGGAGGTGTTTGAGAGAGGAGTTCGGTACTCCTAGTGTTGTAATAAATCCTCCTCGGTGGAGGTTCCCTCGGTGGGAGTATAGTGGATTAGAAATCCTTCTCGGTGAAGGCGGGGACGTAGAGCTAGGGGCTCGAACCTCGGAACATATCCTTGTGTTTGCGTTTGATCCACTTGTCTCTAAACTCACTCTCTCTCTATTTGTGCAAAGCATCATTCATTCATTCATATCATATATTGCTTGTGTTGTGCCTTACATTATTTCATATTGCTTATCATCCTTATATGCTTGGCTTGCTTGTGTGTGTGCCTCACTTGTACTTAACCACAAGAGCTTCATATAGCACCTCAACCCATATCTAGGGGAATCAAGAGGAGTTAGTCCAGAGCCCTTCACGGGGAATTCGGCTACACTTGTGTTTTGTACTAAGTGTGTTGCAAAATAGTTTTAAGCTTCCGCATTTAGCGCACTTAGTTTCTAGATTAGCATTTACACCTATTCACCCCCCCCCCCTCTAGGTTTCCTAGTTGGGATGGTGGAAGGATCAACAATTATTAATAGAAACACAACAGTAAACACTCACAAACAGGTCTTGAAGCACTATAGATAGGAAAACATCACCAACTCAATCAAACTGCATTCATCTCATAACTGCATTCCCGACATGCATGACCCCAAGCACATATACGCATGTGAACAGACACATGCACACACATAGACATGCATACATATGCAAAGCGATCATTTTTCCTCTTCAAGGCTCTTTTCTTAGTCTAGGGGACTTTTAAGGGTTTCTCATTTGTTGAATGAGCTTAAACTATACGACCATACTGGGATACGAATTCCTACCAGATTTCTTGCTTTATTTATTTTCTTTTCAGAAAGGACCTTACCTAACTTTTAGGATTTATACCCTCTCTCATAAGTAGTTTCCTTGGTTGCAGTATGGGCAAGTTTAAGGGGTTCACATTAGGTTGATAGACACCATATCTTCTCATTTGAGTTTAAAGCTTCCTTCAAGTCTTTGAAACTCCTAGAACTTTTTTTGTAATGGCTCCATTCCATGCCTCTTTCATAGGGAACCTCATAGTCGTTATATGTCCGTATATCATCCACTTCTGTTCTTTTCCTATGGAAACAATAAAGCCATGCTTAATTACAAGTAAATGTATATGCATTCACACGTCCTCCACACACATTATTTAGGTTCCCTGATCATAGATAAGCCTAAGCCATCCTTTCTTGTCCTAAACTAATTAGTAGGTGGTTATATTGACATGTTTAGATATGTCCAAGACTAATGAACATTATCAGAATTTAAAGAATAGTTAAAAGCAACAAAATATTTGTTAGAATAGTTATTGGGCTATTGGTTATTGGGCTATTGGGCTTCTACCAAATAGACCCATACCCATCACTCTTATTATATATAGATGTATTCTCTCCTTATTATCAATTAAATTCTTTTTAGGGTTTTTTATTTCTCTACATGGTAAAATAGTCAGATCAGATGTAAAAATCTAATTTTTAAGCAGTAGATAGGGCGGATCTCACCAAAAAAGCCTTTAGATCATCAAGAAGACTAGATCGAAAGTAAAATCTTATTTTTAGAGAAGTTGTGGCACTCCTTGGCAGTGTTCTAAATATCTCCTATGTACCCCGATATTGCGTTTACGGCACCTAACCGCAATGATTTGGCACATCTGAACCGATATAGCATTTTTCATCCAAAATCGCCGATAAATAGGCATGGACCCGGTACATCGGCCGCAATTTCGGCGATTTTGGACCCGATATAGCGTTTTACACCCAATTTTTAGGTTAGATATCTGGGTAATTCGAGTGATGTGACAATGTGACATTTTTGAAGATTCTACACTTGGATAGTGATTATGGATTCATAGGCTTAATGCAAGTTATCGAGTTAAGTATATCTTAAACATATAAGTATGATGCTTTATGTAGATTTATATAATTTATGCATATATTGTCTTATTGAGATGCGATTTAAGACAAGAAGATATGTATATTACAGTCCGATTTTGACATCCGATTTTTGAAAATATCCCTGATATATCCTCGATATATCCCCATCTCTGATAAATTTTTCCGGCCGATGTAGCCGCTGTGGCCGCCATTTAGAACACTGCTCCTTGGAGATGTTGGAGGATGGGCGGTACTCCTTGGAGATGTTGGAAGATGTTGTGGCACTTTTGGAGGTGGGACAATAATCCTTGGAGTCTTGGAGAAGGTGGTTGAGGAGAGGAGAGGAGAGGTTTTAGGGTCAAGGTTTCTCTTACTCTGATACCAGAGATAACTATGCAGAACTTCTCAAACCATGCCCTTGGACTCTATTTGAATCCATAGATTGAGAACATATAACACAATTTTAAGGTTTAAGGATGGAGTAACCTGAACTACCCCATCACCAAAGACAGAAGATTGTGTACCATCAGCAATATTAACAGAAGAAAATTGAGTAAAAAGTCTAAAGAGATGAATTTGTCTTTAATACCATCATGAGAGAGGAGGCATGTACTATTTGGATGACAGAGTATCCCCTACTCGCTTAGTTGCAGGTCAGCCTGATCTTATTCTACTCTGGCACTGGCGTTTGGGTCATCTCTCATTGTAAAAGCTTCGGTCGGTAATTCTGTTGAATCTTCTTTCTCTACACTTGGTTGTGCGTCTTGTGAGAGATGGGCAAGCATCATCGTGTCACTTTCCGAGTCGAGTCAATAATCGTATTCGTTCTGCATTTGAGTTAGTTCATTCTGATATCTGAGATCCTAGTCGTGTGGCTTCATCCAAAGGTTTTAAATATTTTCTCATCTTTGTTGATGATTTCTCTCGTATGAGTTGGCTATATTTGAAGTTCTGATGTCATCGAACTTTTCCATAATGAAATAAAAACTCAATTTTCTACCTCTATTTGTGTGCTTCGTACTGACATTGCTCTAGAATATATGAAAAATAATATGTTTTTTTTTGTTCTAAGAATGGGATTATTCATCAAACCTTCTGCTCTCATATGTCCCAACAGAATGGTATTACGGAACGCAAAAACAGACACATCTTAGATGTTACTTGAACCATAATTCATATGCATGTTCTGAAGTATTTGTGGGTTGATACAGTGTTAAGCGCCTGCCATTTGATTAATAGGATGCCCTCCTCAGTTTTTCATGGTAAAATTTCTTTTTCATGTCTATATCCTAACAAAAGTATCTTCTTAGTTCCTCCGCGTGTTTTTGATTGTACATGTTTTGTTCAGGATTTGTCTCCAGGTTTGAATAAACTCTCCTAAGTCTATAAAATGTGTTTTTGTTGGGTATTCTCGAACTCAAAAAAGATACCGATGCTATAGTCCAACCAGAAAGTATTTTGTGTCAACTGATGTCACATTTTTTGAATCAGTTTCCTACTTTTCTCCACAAGGTCCCGTTACTGCATTAGAGCCTTTTTCTCTCTTTCACCGCCAATTCCTTTGCCTGCACCCGCTGTTGTTCATGATGTCTCTTCGCCAGTGTCATTAAAAGACAATACAGCGCCACCTACACCAAAGCTACCTCGGAAAAAGACTTCAGACATGTCTACACTCATCGGCAAAAAAATTCTGCCTCTGAACCGGTTCCGGCTGCCTCCTCTTTAGTGAAAGGTCCACCTCCTCAGCCATCAATACCTTCCTCTGATTGTGACGTTCCTATTGTCCTCTGCAAAGGTAAACGAACTTGTACTGATCATCCTATCTCTCATTTTATTTCATATGATTGTCTTACTCCCTCTTTTCACCATGCCCCGTCTTTATCCTCTGTATCTTTACCCAGGTCGTATGAGGAGGCTATATTAATACCTGCCTGGATGCAGGCTATGGATGCTCTTATTTCTCGAAGAACTTGAGAGTTGGTCTATGCACCCAAAGATGTTATTGTGGGTGTCGATGGCTCTATATCTTGAAGTATCGCCCTGATAGTTCAGTGGATAGTATAAGGCCAGGCTTATTGCCAAAAGATATACTCAGACCTATAGCGTGAACTACTTTGAGACTTTTCACTAGTTGCTCGGTTGAACTCCATTCGAATTCTGTTTTCTGTTGTTAATAATATAGTGTGGCCCTTATTTCAACTAGATGTCAAGAATGCCTTTCTTTATGAGGACTTGAAGGAGCAAGTTTATATGGAGTAACCTCTAGGGTGTATTGCTCAGGGGGAGAATACTGTCTGTAGACTTAGGAAGGCGATCTATGGACTCAAACAAAGTCCAAAGGCATGATTTGAGAAGTTCAGCATGGTTATCTCTGGTATTGGATTTGCTCATTGTCATTCAGATCACTCAGTGTTTGTTCATCGTACCAAGTCTGGCTCAGTGATACTGGCTGTGTATGTTGATGACATTTTGCTAACTGAAAGCGACTCTGTGGCCTTAGCAGAAACAAAGGGTTATCTCAAACGATATTTTGTAACGAAGGATATGGGGAAGCCAAGATTATGATTTACTTCTATCTTAGAAGAAGTATACACTTGATCTCCTTGAGAAAACTGGCATGTTGGGGTGCAAACCTGCTAGCGCTCCAATGAAAGCAAATGTGGATTTATGGTGTGATAATAGTCATCTACTTGATAACCCTGGACAGTATAGGAGATTGATTAGGAAGTTGATCTACTTGATGACCCTAGACAGTATAGGAGATTTAAGAGATTGATTAGGAAGTTGATCTACTTGATGACCCTGGACAGTATAGGAGATTGATTGGGAAGTTGATCTACTTGTTGATCTACTTGACAGTTATTAGGCCTGATATAATCTTTGCAGTTGGAGTACTGAGGGCGTGTTTGTTTCGCCGCAAAAAGTCACAAAACGCAAGTCGTAAAACTTCTTTTCATTTTCCGTTGTTTGTTTCGCTGAAAAACAAGTTGCAAAATGCAACTCTTCTTTTCCCACTTGCAGTTGCTACAGTTAAATTTGTGGTCATGTAAATCTCACTTTTACACTCATATTTTCCCACTTGCAGTTGCTACAGTTAATTTTGTGGTCATGTAACTCTCACTTGTAGTACACTTATAGTTCAAAACAGTTACTTGATAATCAATATATAATTTAATATTATTAAATATTTAATATTTTAAATAGTGTTTAATTTCTAATTTAATTATTTAATATTTTTAATCTTTAATTTTTTATTGTTTTTAATATTGTTTTAATATTTAATATTTTACTATTTTAATTTAATATTTTATTTAATACTTTATTATTTTATTAATACTTATTCAATTTTTATTATTTTATTTAGAGTTAATATTTTATTAATATAACAATATTATAATTTAATATAAAATTACTATATATTTAATTATTTATTTTTTAATATAAAAAATTACTTTATTAATATCATAATATATTTATTATTATATTAATATTTTATTATGCTAATATTGTAATAATAATTCAGTATAATAATACTATAATGATAATTTATTATTAAATTATAATTATATTTTACTTTGTTAATTTTATATTTCTATAATATTACAACAATATTATAATAAAATTTATATTATAATAATTTTCAAGTATTTTTAATATTATAATATTATAACTATATTTTATTATTTTTGTAAGATTTTTTAATATTTATATTTTATTAGTATTCTTAAAATTTTATTAACGTTCTTTAGATTTTCTTAAAATTTTATATTATTTATTTAGTTAATATTTTAGTAATATTTTACTATTTATACTAATATTTTATTAATATTATTGTTATAAATAAAATATTAAGATTATTAATTTTTTATCTCAAATTTATTAATACAATTTAATTTGCAATAGTAGATTTAATTTAATAGTATTTATAATATTTAAATCACTGCTACAGTTAATTTTGTGGTCAACTTTTCCACTTACACTTTTACATTACCAACCAAACACCGTAAAACACAATATACTTTACGATTTACACTTTCACTTTATCAACCAAACACCGTAAAACACAATATACTTTTTCATTTACACTTTACTTTATCAACCAAACACCGTAAAACACAATATATTTTCTCTGCTACAGTCACTTTTTCCATTCTCATTTTACGACTTACGACTTGCGACGTTTTGCAACGAAACAAACAGGCCCTGAGTAGGTTTATACATCAACCTAGAGAGGAGTTTCACTAGACAACTGCTCTGAGAATTCTTTCTTATATCAAAAGCTCTTCTGGAAAAGATTTGTTGTACAAGAAATATGGACATGTTCGTATTATTAGCTATTCTGACTCAGGATATGCTGGTGATAAGAGAGATAGGAAGTCCACTACTGGTTAATGCACATTCGTTGGAGGAAACCTGGTGACATGGAGGAGCAAAAAAAATATTGTTTCTAGATCCAGTGCAGAGGTTGAGTATAGAGCCATGGCACATACTATTTGTGAAATGATGTGGCTGAAGAATCTGTTATTAGAGTTTGGTTTTCATCATCTTGACCCTATGCCTATGTTTTGTGATAATCAGCCTACTATTGTATCGCATAAAATCAGGAGTTCCATGAGATGACTAAGCATATAGAAGTTGACTGTCATCTGATCAAAGATGCATAGACCAAAAAGATGATTTCTCTCCCTTTTACTTCATCTTCAAAGTAGTTGGCAGATCTACTTATCAAAGCAGCTTCTCCAAAGGTGTTTTCTGTTTTATATAGCAAGCTGGACATGGTTGACATTTATGCTCCAGCTTGCGGGGAAGTATTAGAAAAGTTATTGGGCTATTGGTTATTGAGCTATTGGCTTCTACCCAATAAACTCATACCTATCACTCTTATTATATATATGTATTGTCTCTCCTTTATTATCAATCAATTCCTTTTTAGGGTTTTCTATTTCTCTACAATGTTATCATTTTTTGTTTGTTTCTCGGAAAAAATTGGTATCTTTGGGGACAAAGTTGAACTTGGATTATCTGAAACCTAAACAAATTTGAAAACTTAATGGATGTGCAATTAAAACATGGCTTTTGGGTTTCTTAGAAGGTTTAGTTCCGCATATAGATTCCTTAATGTGAAAATAGATCACTGAGTGGAGCTTGTAGGATCTCACCCAGTTCCACCCTAATCATAGAGAAAGAAGAACAAAAGAGCATCACAGACTGGGGAAACTGTGTGAAGGTTGTATGCTTAATAACATGAGAAACACTTCAGCTATAAACATGATATAATTTGAAATTGATGTCCTTAGTCACCACAATCAAATATTAGGAAGAAATAAGCAACGCTACACCTCATAATAACAAATCTTAGGGCACTCAAATTTGATTCTGGAATGCATGATATCCCATCAGAGTAAAAACTATAGTCATTTTTAGAACACGAAATGACAAATTATTTCAAATAATAATGCAAAGAAACTGACCACGAACCTGATAATCAGGCAATAAATCCCAATAATCCTCTAATAGCTCTTCCAATTTTGGGGCACCAGGTTGTGCAGCAACATAAGTGAACAGATAAGTAGTTCGATCGGTGGGACCAGAACCAGCAGGAAATGCCTACAATTTTTAACAAAAGAAGGAAGGAAAGTTATTAAACTGAGCAGTTGGTTCTACTAGATGTATAGAATAATATTTCATATGTGTTCTAAATATCAGATGCTATGGAGAATATAATATGTTGGATCCTAGGCTACGTATGTTGGATGCTGCTAAAACACTTTGTTTGGACTCTATCTCAGATGCCATCTCTAACAAATATACTAATATTAATTATTAACAATAATAATTGAAATTAGAATGCAGTACCGAGTATTGTGAGTCTTGTGACCAATCTCCTTGGGTATGGTTTAATATAGTTTTTGTTATGAATCCAGATGTTGCATACCATTTAAGATGCTTTTAGTTCTTAATAAGGTCCTCAGGTGGTATACTTGAGGTCCTGTATTATTTTTATAATTTTAACAATTTATTAGCCTTAGTTTTTACACATAGTATACTGGATTAAGTGTTTCTCTTTTCCACTAATCCGAAATCTATGAGAACTTTGACATACGTTTATGCACATGTACTGATATTAGTTGGATCGCATTAGGTTAGCAACAGTGTTCAAAGGGTCCACTTTTAGTCCTGCTATCCACTGTCTGTGTTGTCTCCCCTCAGCCACGATGTGGCCCCCGAATGCTATTTGAAACATTGTGGTCAAACAATGTGATAATAGTAAGGCAGAGTGTTAACTCAAAAGGTATATCAGTTCTTTGCAGCAGAGAAGATACAAGTTAAAAAAAGCTTCCTCCAAGAAACAAGTAGAAGGAAAGCTTGCTACAAAAGTAGAAAAGATTTTGCTGCAGTTGAAGAATTAAAACTCCGTTGCTAGAATTATTTTAACAATCCTTTTGTAACTAATTATCAGTGCTAATATCCATAAAAGGGAATAATAATGAGATAATTTCAGGATTCATCCAGCATAATTATAAAATTCATTGTTGTGCTCTGGAAAATTGAAATTACCTCCCAAAAATATTGTAGAAGTGAATCCCCCATCTTCTTCACTGACGAGTTACTAAATATAATATCACTTGTTGTGTTTTCATTAAAACCACGAGCACAAGAGCCTACAACAAGGCAAAACCCATCTGGCTTTCTGCCCAATCTGATCTATAAAGAAAAAAAGAGATTATGGAACTAGAAGATTAAAGACAAAAGACAATATATCACAACAGGTGCCCAATATTCTTTGAGAAGTCTACTTACAGTGTTCGCAGATAGATAACTGTCACTACACACCATGCACATATGTACGGTTATATGCATGTTTCAAAATACAGACCATGAAATCTAACTTATGTGAAATCTTATTACTTGCGGGTTAGCCCAGTGGTAATACCCCCTCCCAAGGGGGAGGTTCCAAGTTCAATCCTTACAGTTGTCGAACAGGGGATCTCATTTGGGTAATTAGTAATGGGTGCGTGTGCATAGGCTAGAGGGTGACCTCCATCCTCTTTCTAAAAAAAGGGCATAAGCTCATCAAAACAAGGAGAAAACCTCTAAATACCCACTGCATTCCAATTAAAATAGACCATTAACTTTGAGCTTCATCCAATTGTTTTTTAATTATTCTCTCCTCAGATCATGTAACATTGTGTATATATTATACAAATATTATAATTCTTACATGTGGATTGGTAACTAGATTTGTTGGCTTCATCTAAGACACCCATTAATTTAAGAAAACTCTTGTTGGGTGCCAAGGCATGGAGATGGATTTTGGCTACTAGGCCTGAAACTCACATGACCCAAAAGGGCAACCCCTATTTGGAGTCTTGGAAACAAACTCATTTAACCATCTGTCCATTTTTCTCCCTTTCCATATGGGAAATCCAACCTCATGCCTTTGCCATGCCAAACCTACTTGAAACAGAACGGATGAGAGCGACTCCCAACAAATTTCCACCTTGGATCGTATCAAGTCGAGCTTAATCCATCAAAATAATGGTAATGGAGATAGCTTCCTGATAAACAGCATCTGCACAGCAAAACAACCATAACCTATGCTGGACAAAGTTGCACCCAATGGCTAATGCAGCAACATCTGCACCCACCATGAGCTCTAACTTATGTTATGGGGGACTAACAACAAAAAAGGGGATAATTGAGAACAAATACTAGAAAAATCTCAACCGAGGGTTTGTAACTCAAGAAAAGGGGTTTGAAAATCTCTCCCTAAAGCATCTCATCCAAAAGCACACTGGCTAACAATTGCTCAAATAAGCATTTCTCAAATTCATCAACTGAGAAACTCATAAACAGTCTTGACCTTTTATAGGCCTATATCACAGAAAACTTTTCACCATAAGCAATATGAGACTAAACTAAGATAAAATAAGCCAACTATAATAACCAACTAAAACAAAATAAGATAAAAATAGCCCAACCAATTAAAATAACTAGATGTCTTCATCATTCCCCCAGAGTTGGGGAAAACTCGATCTTGTCGAGTGTATATCTCCATGACTCTCAATCAGGTCACAGTGGTGGTCGTGAAATCAGCAGCTATGCATCCAGTTTGATCCAAGGCGGAGGAGGTGGAACTGGCTTCTGTGATAAATCTATTGTAGGCGATGATGGATCCAGAGAGGCACATGCAACAAATCGAGTCAAGTCCGCTCCCCTAAAGGTCAAGCTCATACCAGGATCCCATGGGATATCTAACTCGTAGGTGATAGAAGCATTCCTCCTCAAAATCTTATAGGAACATTACGGTGATTGTGCAACATTATCACAATATAAGGGTGAAACATACATGTCACCTCATTAATAACTGCATATTCTTACAATATACTATATGAAAATGTAGCAAATTTATAGTCATCATTACAAATTGCTATTTGTCTAAGGGTTTCATCATATGCAACAGGAAAAGGTAATGTAAATGACTCACGAGAATTAACTCCTAAAGATGGAGGAAAGAGAGACGTGAGTTCCCTAGGATGACGTACTTCAGACACTCCTAATGGTATAATATCACTAGAACTGACAGAAATCTGAAGAAACTCAGGAGAAAACTTCAAACACCCACTAAAAGAAGAAACACCAAAACTAACTTGATATAATATGGCAAGAAACTCTAATGACTTACTGGAAGAAGATATGTTAAAAGTAGCTACAATAGATTCAATCTGTGTTTCCTAACTCTCTTGATCATCCTCATAAACATAGGTCTCATCAGTTACATGTGTACTAGACTCTACTAATGCATCCATAACATCAATAGTTCTCTCAGAAGACATAGGGATCTCATTAAAAATCGGTGGACAGGGATCACTTGATGTATCTTCTATGAACTTGAAATCTCAGATTGAACGTGAACATCCACAAGAACTTTTGAATCGTCAATATCATCACTGGCATAATAATAACATGTCGACTCTTCAAGGAGTACTAGTAATCATAGTGTTCATATCCCTCACATTTAGAACACTACTCCCAGGAGGGGCACTAGTAATCATAGTGTTCATATCCCTCCCATTTAGAACATTGCTCCTAGGTTTTGGCACTGACTATTCTCTTAAAAATTAAGCCTTATCTTTAAGGCAAAATCAAAAGCATCTTCAAAAAAGTCCACACCATAAGAGCTAGTGGTCATAGCACGCCTAATCTCGGATCTTAAACCTGAAACAAATCTAATTATGGTCAAGGAACGGTGCTCTCTCACACCACAACAACGGGTCAACTCCTCAAATCTGCTATGTAATCATTAACGGACAAATTACCCTGACGGAGGTTGTGTAACTTGTCTAATTCTATTCTCTATCGAAATTGCCTAATCATTTGATCATGCTTATCTAGATTATTCACGTTGGATTTCAAAATGAGGCATGACACAAAGGTGAAGTCAAACAAGCATGCAAATGCAACACAGAATTTTAGATTTAAAATAATATAAATGCATGCACTAAATGAGAAAGAATTAAAATACCTCAAGAATTCAACTTCTAAATGCAATAATGCAATCCTACAAGTGATCAAGATAACACATAATGATGAAAACACTAAATAGAAACAAAATACAAATCAGCTAATAAAATTACTGTAATCCACTAGTATAGCAGGTAATCGACAATTGATAAATCAGTTCAAAATGTCACCTGAGAGGTAAGTCGTTTACGTCCAACGTAAGATTATTCAAGGATTTCTTTAAGAAACGGCCACAATCGAGGGTTGAAAATCACGCACAAGGTCCTGGAACAACGGTAATGGGAGCTGGAAGAAAACTGACTCAAAAACAGCGCAAATCGGTTCTGAATCGGGCCTGAAACAGACTCCAAATGGGGACTGGATTGCTGCGGCTCATGCGAATCAGATTTATTGAGGATCAAGTCAACTTCAGCGATCTGAAGTGGATGCCGGTGCGTAGATCTCATCGTCACGAACATAACGGCTCAAAAAATCGCTTAAAATGGACATCGGACATGAAAGTTACAGCTGAAAGTCGAACCTTGTGAAGCAAACAGGTTTGTACTGCTCTGAACCCATTACTGTAGCAAACAGTTGCGTGTCGAGTGACTGTAGCAGCGGGTTTTAACTTAAACCCAATAACTTTTTAAGTTGGATCACGGGTCGAGTTAGAGAGTTGAACCCGCTTTTCTACTTCTTGGATACTGTTATAAAAATCGGATTAATCAGCCGATTAATCTTATTCGGTGACAGCCCGCCTAATATTACATTAATCGCTCTGATTATGCGCTCGGGCGATTAATCGGGTCCAAAGCGATTAATGCCTGATTAATCCGATTAATCCCCGATTAATTATTTAGGTATTTCATATGTTTTTTATTTGAAAAACTTCACTTTGTGTGTGTTGGATCGTTAAGTAATTTATGTTGTAATATTTGATGATTTGATTATGATCTTTTATTAAATAGTAGACGAATTGTTATTTATTAAATAGTAGATGAATTATGATATTCTATTATTGTATATTTGCATAAAGTAATACTTATATTTTATTATTTTTGATTATTTTTCAAATTAACTTATTTAGCAATCTTTCTCCATCATTCTTTAGAGTTCATTATTTTGATTGATAAATTGACTAATTTTTTTATTTATCTTATTTTGAAGTAAGTTCTTTGATTTATATTTATGTTGCAAAATTTGAAATCTTGAATAACTAATGTGAAGAGATAAGTTCTTTTACTTCTTTTTTTTACTATTTATTCATATTGTCTTGTTCATCATATCATGGTTTATAACTTCACATCTAGATATTGTTTTGTATAATATTTAGGTATTTTCAATAATTAACTGTATATATTCATATGTAGTTGTGTATAAATATAATTAATATATTAAAATTTTCAAAAATGATTAATCCCGATTAATCTCTGATTAATCCGATTAATCATTATTCAGTGTTGAACCGCACGAATAATGAAACTGATTTTTAGAATACTGTTCTTGGATGTGCTTGGATGCGGGTTCGGTTTGGGTTGAATTATGCGACCCGATTGACCTTCCTCCCTCCTTCGATTTGCTTCCTTGCAGGCGGTAGCTAGCGAGGTAAAGGGCAAGGTGGCATCGGCACATGATGCAGTGGCGCGGAGGAAGTGGATGAGTATCAGCATCAGCGGGAAGGTCGGCGAGGCCTTGGCCATGGCGAAGGAGGTCGCGATGGTGAAGGATGGCGACGGTGGAATGTTGATGTTGTAGATGATGGCAGCGATCTTAGATCGGAGTGCCTGTCTTGGCGAGACGAAGTCGATGATGCAGTGGCACTGTCGGTCAAAAAAGACGAGCTTGTTGTCGGTCGAGGAAGACAAAGTCGTTGTCAGTCGAGGTCGGTCGAGGAAGACGAGGTGACGGGAATGAGAGGGTTTGTTGGAGACCGGCGGCGGCGGAGGAGGAACTCGATGGCGAGGGGCAATGCCATCTCGTGGCGGTAAGTAGTGAAAATGCAGAGCTAGGTTGCAAGAAAATGAGATCTCGAGTTCTCTGTTGATGCGGTTCTCTGTTGCTGCGGTAGGACGATGGAGGAACAGTGTATTTTTTTATTTTTATTCTTTTCTTTTTCTCTCTTTTTTCTTTTTCTTTTTTGATTTCTTTCTTCTCTCTTTTTTTTCTTTTCTCTTTTTTTTTTGATTTTTTCTTTTTTCTTTTTGAAAACTAGATAAAATTTGTAGGAAGATGGAGAAAATCCTAAATCTAAGATTTGGGAATAAGCAGAACTAGCGTTTTGAGATGGGGGAGAAAACTAGTGTTTTGAAAATTTCGGTGGAGAGGATTAGGAGTTTAGCTCTGATACCAAGCTGATAGGGACAAACAACAAAAAGGGGGATAATTGAGAACAAACACTAAAAAATCTCAACCTAGGGTTTGTAACCCAAGAAAAAGGATTTGAGAATTTTTCTGTAAGGCATCTCACCCAGAAACACACTGGCTAACAATTGCTCAAGTAAGCATCCCTCAAATTCATCAACTGAGAAACTCATAAGCAGTCTTTGTCTTTTACAGGCCTACATCATATGAAACTTTCCATCATAAGCAATGTGAGACTAAACTAAAATAAGATAAATCAACTACAATAACCGACTAAAACAAAATAAGATAAAATAACCCAACCAACTAAAACAAACTAAAATAACTAGATGTCCTCATCATTATGCCAGCAAAGTCTTAGAGCAACAAAAGCATCCATAGCAAAGGGCCATCAAACCATGGGCTCTGGTACTTGGGTGTAAAGGCCAACAAGAGAGATCACTTTAGCTAATAGGATTGAAACCAAATGAACCAAAACCCTTAATGGCATCTTGTATCCAAGATTATTTAATCATCTTCCCATCGTGCTCCCTCCTCACTGTCCCCAGTATGGGACTAAATCTCAACCTCATTGCCTTGCCAAAAAAAATCTACTTGAAAGTTGACACTGATGGATGCAAGATGCTCCCTAAACCTTCATCAGATGCAAAGTTCTGACTCATGCACATGTTCTGCCTCTTCTCCTGTAACCTCACAGACCAAACCAAATACTAGTCCTTCTGTCTTTCCACATTGATATGGTATGCTATGCAGATCCCACATATTGGGTGTCAATCGTTATACTTTGCTCACTTCTTCAATATTGACAGCAAGACCAAGTGGGTAATAATGAGTGTAGGTGGCCCATATAAATTATGGTCACTGTTGCCTTTATATATTGGAATGTGTTATGCTTGGGTGCATATGAAACAATTTACACTGCAGACACCTGCGCTAGTTTTATTTTGGACCTTTCTTGGCTTTGAGTCAAGCTCCATAGTTGACCCTATTTGAAGTGAAAAGGCTTAGAGGATAACCTTAGTGTCAACTAAATATTTTAATGGTGATTCTAAATATTGTATGCAGATATCAGGATAGACATCCCAAAAGTTAATTTATTTGCAAAATTAGTAAAAGGGGACCATCTCTGAGGTTGCTTGCAAGATGGAGTCTTTGCCATACATTGGTTATCCTCTCAAATACAGAATCCATAATAGGCAGAATTGGATAGGTGTATTGTATAGATAGGAAAATGGTGGAACAGACATGAAGGTTTCTCTATTACTAGATTTAATTAGTCTC
Source organism: Agave tequilana (assembly GCA_038442645.1). Classification (NCBI taxonomy): domain Eukaryota; kingdom Viridiplantae; phylum Streptophyta; class Magnoliopsida; order Asparagales; family Asparagaceae; genus Agave; species Agave tequilana. The sequence continues at coordinate 30,395 of JAVJIF010033434.1, forward strand.
TTGTGTCTGTTGTGTTATCTCCTTATACGGTTTCTTTCTCTGTTAGACTGTCAAATGGCTTGTAAACAATGAGAAAAATTTCGGAAATAAATCCTACTCTGTGATGTTATTGTTCCCATAATTAGGGTTTATAGTTATCAAAGTGTCAAAGGTTTTACAAATTCAATGAGAGGACTTTCAGAGTCTTTGGAACATGCCTTGTTGAGTATATGGGCATCAAGCTTCCCTTTTACTGATAACTGCAAATAGTTAACAAGTTTAGTAATCTAAGGGGACATGTTGTTAGCATCTGATAGAGGTTAAGAAACAGTGATGGGAAGGTTTGTCAGGTTCCTGAAAAATTTTAAATTTGGGTAAACTGGAGAATAGTAAATTTACCAAATTGTGGAGTATCATTGAATTGGAGATGTACCTCTCTCACAAGTCCAGCAAATAATATACATTGCACAGGGAAACAGAAATTATTGTGCATTTCCAATAAACTGTAAACTGAGGCCAGGAATCTAAATTTTAGAAGATACTATTGGCACAGAGATAAAGAAAGCGATGGGGAACAAACATAATTTGGGAATCTCTCCCTAGGGTTTCTCATCTAAGCACACTGCTTTCAAAGCAAATTTTAGTTCATCCAAAACTAAAGAAAACAATAAGCAGTCTTGGCTTTTAAATAAACCTACATCAACAGAAAATTCCCACAACAACTGATGTGGGACTAAAAGAAGGCTAAAAAATATCCAAAATACAATAAAGAGAAAAATAGAACTAAGATAACTAGTCCAACTAGGCTCGAGTCCTCAAGATCTAATCAAACCAAAGTGATAGGGTGCGGTGATGTCTCCTGGTGTAGAATCACAATCCTAAAGTGATGTCCCCATCATTCCCCTAGAGTTGGGAAAAATCTGACTCTATCGAGTGCAGGTCACCTCAACTCTCATAGTGCTCTAGACTATCAGGATCCAACTGTTGGAGCTCCTCCTGATTAATCCAAGTGTTCTCAGAATCAGATAGTCCTTTCCAACGAACTAGAAACCTGTGATACCCACCATCTCTAGTAGAGACAATCTGATCATCAATAATTTCATCAATTTGGCATATCGTATGGGTGGGTTGTTTTGGGAAAGTGGAGGCAGAAAGAGTCTAAAAAATAGGCTTATGGGAAGGCTCATCCAATAAAGAATTATGAGGAGAAAAAATTGAACCTTTATAGGCCACCAGATCTTCAATATTAAAAGAGAGACTAATACCAAAATCAAGTGGGAGATCTACTACATATACATTAGAATTAATTTTTCTTAAAATTTTGCCAGGTCCTACACTAAGTGCATGCAATTTCTTTAAGGTACCGAGAGGATACTATTCCGAACGAATTTGAACCATCACGTAGTCTCCTATATTAAATTCTCGTGCTTTCTTGTGCAAATCTGCATAAGTTTTATAGTTTGCATTTCTTTTCTGAATTTGAATGCTAATCTCTTTATGCAAGTCATGAATATGCGATGCAAATAATGCAACTGCCTCAGACATCCTAGCATGATAAGGTGCCGTAAGAATTAAATCTACGGGTTTTCTAGATTGATACTCATGCACTACCTCAAATGAACTCATTCTCATGATTCTATTGACAGAACTATTATAAGCAAACTCAGCAGTAGGTAACACAAGATCCTATGTCTTTAGACTCTCACCCACTAAACACTGTAAAAGATTATCGAGACTCTTATTGACTACTTCAGTTTGTCTATCGATTTGTGGATGAAAGGCAGTAAAAAAACTGAAGTTTAGTTCCCATTTTATGCCACAGGATTTTTCAAAAGTAGCTTGTAAACTTGACATCCTTGTCGGAGACAATTGTTTTGGACAATCCGTGTAATCTAACAACTTCATTAAAATAGATCATAGCGATCCGAGAGACATCAGAAGTTTTAGAACACGGTAGAAAGTGAGCCATCTTCGAAAAATAGTCTACAACAAGTATGGAATCGTGCTTTCGCGCAATCTTTGAAAGACCAAGCACAAAATCCATACTAACATCTTACCAAGAGAAATTTAGAACCAGGAGTGGAGTATAAAGGCCCTAGTTTTGCTTACGTTGCTTAACTAGTTGACATGTGCAACATTAGCAAACTAGTCTAACATCCCTCTTCAAGCTTGGACAATAGAAATGATGTTCTATGGCCTTGTCTTATTCCATCTAAAATGTCCAGCGAACCCCCCAGTGTGTAATTTCCAGACTAAGAATTCTCTCAAGGAGGTGCGAGGGATACACAACTTACGAGAACGGAACAGATACCCATCTTGCAAGAGGAAGTCATCACCTTATAAGTCAAACCATCTCTTAAAATAGTGAATATATTTTCAAATCAGAGCATGACTCATAATTTTCTTTGATTTTCTCAAACCCAACCATTCCAATGCTCATGACAGAGAGCATGACGCAACGACGGCTTAGTGCATTAACGACCCTATTTTTAACTCCGGCCTTATATTTAAGAACATATGTTTAACCTTGAAGGAACTTTACCTACCTATCATGCCTCGAATTTAGTTTCTTTTGAGAATTGAGATATTTAAGGGCTTCATGGTCCGAATAGATAACAAATTCTCTCGGTAATAAGTAGTGACGCCAATAACACAGAGCTTGGACCACCGCATAGAACTTCTTATCATAGGTGGAATACTATTGCCGAGTATCATTCAGTTTTTCACTAAAATAGGCAACATGATATTTTTTTGACTCAATACACCTCCTATTCCAATGCCTGGGCTAGGACGTCATAAGTGATTTCGAAAAATTTTGAAAAATCTGAAAGACTCATGACAGGAGCTTTTGTCATCCTCTCCTTGATTTCACGGAACACTTTGACAATAGTTTTAGTCCATCTGAATTTTTCTTGTTTCAGACAGTTGGTAAATAGGGCCATGATGGTACTAAAATTTCAGATAAATCGCCTGTAGAAAGTGGCTAACCCATGAAAACTTCTCACTTCTCTAATGTTGCAATGCTCTGGCCATTCTACAATAACTCTAATCTTCGGGATTCGCAGATACTCCCTTTGAAGACAACTCCCAAAAAATGACTTGGTATGTAAGAAAGGTATATTTTATGGGAATGGCATATAAACTTTTCTTTCTTAACACTACACAGACCTGTGAGAGATGGTCCAAATGTTGCTCTGTCGATTTACTGTAGATATTGATGTCATCAAAGTATACGACTATAAATTTTCCTATAAAAGGTCGTAATACTTGTGTCACCACCCTTATAAAGGTACTTAGAGCATTAATCAAGCCAAACAGCATGATTATCCACTCACACAGCCCATCTTTCGTCTTAAAGGCTGCATTTCACTTATCTCTGGGGCAAATTCGAATCTGATGGTAACTGCTCTTCAAATCCATTTTTGAAAAGATAGTGACACTGGACAGCATGTCAAGCATATCATCCAGCCTAGAAATTGAAAAATGGTATTTCATTGTTCTTTTTTTGATAACACGGCTATCCACACACATTCGCTATGTGCTACTTTTTTTTGGCGCCAATAGTACAAGGACCGCACAAGGACTCTAGCTCTCTCATATGAACCAACAACTCGTCAACTTGCCTTTGTAATTCAGTATGTTCCATCGGGTTTATCCGATACTGCTGCAAGTCGTTCAGGGTGGCTCCCGGTACCAAATCAATAGCATGTTGGGTATTCCGCATTGGTGGCAATTGATCCGGGAGATTCTTGAAAAACAGTTCAGCAAATTTCGTGATGATAGGAGTCATCTTAGGAGGAATCGTCTCCTGAGAATCTTTTGCAACCTCTCGATCAACCAGAATGATGATTTATGTCCCATTAATAACTTTCTTTTCAATTTTCGTTGGGCTGATTAAACCGAGGTTCTTTCCCTTCTATGTTTCAGTCGATTTCTTCTCTACTTGTTTGGATTTTGGTTGACTTAGAATCAACTTGATTCGTTGCCCTTCATGGTTGAAAGTACAAGTGTTGGACTTTCCCCACAAAGTTATATCCATATCAAACAACCAAGGTCGACCAAGAATCACGTAACCCACATACATGGATATCACATTGCACCAAACTTTATCCTGTACGTTGCAAATTGCACAGGTATAAGACATCGTTCATTCGCCTCCATAGATGTTTTGTTAACCATGGCAATTTTGTATGGGCTAGGATAAGGGACTATTTTTGTGATCAAACTGGATGACACATCATTATGCAACTTTCACTATCAACAATAATTTTATAGTTCTTTGTCCAAGTGTGAAAGATCACGATCCTACGCCAGTCATCAGTGTCTTTAGGCTGCGCTAAGGTACATCTAACAATAGCAACTCACCTAACGGAGTTAAAAACCTCCTTGTGCTTCGTATCTCTCTCAGAATCGCTACCCTCATTTCCTATGTACACAACCTCCTTTTGAGACTCATCTTGCACCTCATCTGATTGATCATCCAAGAAAAAAAGCTTTGAATTTGCTTGGGCAGAACTTCTCCATGTGCCCATAATCTCGACATTTAAAGCACTAAGTGTGGGGTTGATCTAGGGCACGCTCTAGACTGGGCCCTTACCTTTGGGATCTTCTGCCAGAGTGGAACTATTATGGTTGATCTTTTATTGGGACTGTTCAGAATCGTTCCTAGTGCTCTAGCCTTATAATTCCGATCTTCTCTGATGATAGGAACCTCGAGAAGCATCAAAGTAGCGAACTATCTTGTAGGCGTGCTCAAAATCACACACACCTCGTGCAAAGAGTTCTCTACATAGATCGTCACGAAAGCTACATCTAAACCTAGAGGGTGGTCATCATAGGAGGTTCTTTGACAAACTCGCTGCATCGAGTCATAAATTTATCAAACTTTTTAATGTATGCAGCAGCAAAGCAAGTTCCCTGTGCAAGTCTACTCCATTTGTCTAGTTGTTGATCTTAAAAAGTAAGTGAAAGGTACTTCTGCTTCAAGGTGGCTTTCATTTCATCTCATATTCGAAGGGGTTCTTCCCTCCTCAAGGCCATTGACCTCTCGACATTTGATTAATATTGTCTAGTTTGTCCCACCAACTTCATGACAGCAAATCAGACTCGCCGCTCTTGGGACATCCCATACCACTTGAAGTAACGTTCTAAACTCGTTACCCAATCAAGGTAATATTGAGGGGTCCGAGCGGCCGTCAAAGTTCGACACCTTCAATTTGATGTTCTTTAGGTAACTCATCATCCTCATATCAATCATAGTTTCTATTGAGTCTATCCTCTCGGCCTTGGTTGGGTTGACGATCTTCAGTGCGATCTCGATCACGACGTACATTCTCAATCCAATCCATTCCCTAGCCTAAGTTGACAATTTGGCCTTTGATATCTTCAAAGATAGCAAGGAGGCTAAAATCTAGGGATGTGTTAGGCTTCTATGAGTTTGAACTCATTATGTTAGCACTTATGGTGTCACTAGTTTCGCCTAATTGATAATCCCTACCACTACGTGTGGGCATGCACAAGGGTTACTGCCGTAAATGTTGATATATGGTTTTTTTGTTTATTTTTTTATGACTACAATCTAATATTTTCTATATGCAGCTAACAGACTCTAGTGCAAATGTACAGGATGATGCAAGAGATGAAGAGAATCAGCAACATTCCGGCCAAGCAATGCACAAAATAAAGCTAATTGATTTATCGGAAAGCTTGAAAGTTTAAAATAAGGACTGGATGTAATAATATTGCAATGGACTTCAAAATATTGTAAAACTTAATTCTATGCAACTGTTGCGATCTTCATTTTGTTTCAATGAGTCCCCAAATTAATATTAAGATATGCGAATAAAAGTGAAACATATACACTCCCTCAAAATATAGTGGAAAACAGATAATCAATGAAATTATAATGATAGAATTAGGGTAATACTAAAATTTAGTTCAATGAGAATTATACCTGAGTACTGATCGGGGCTGTTTTGGACTGTTCGATGCAAAGCTCCCGTCGTCACGATCGTAATGCCTCGAAGAACTCTTGAATCGGATGCCAGATGTGAGAGATACGATCCGTAAACTGGGCTGGTTGACTCAACTTGGTTGACTTGGCCACGAGTTGCTGAGTTGAACCGGTCTAGAGCTGTTGAGTGGAATCGGGTCAGATCTTGACTCAAGTGAGAGATCTGGGTCGGGCGCAGCAGAGTCGGGTCAAACCAGGCTGCACAGTAACCAGATTCAGGTCAACCGCAACAGAGGGTAGGATCTGCCTGCGACGCTTGCTCGTTGGCGACGAAAGAAGGAGATCCGACAGCACGACGAAAGACGGAGATCCTGCCTGCAGAATGCTTGGAGCTGCTTGGATCCGTGGATCTGTGGAGGTCGATCTGACGATAAAGGCGACGGCAGTTGACTGTTTGTGGTGATCGGTGGTTGTCCTCAGGCAATAGCACGACGATGAGGATGATGTGGTGGCGGCGATATCGGTAATGTAGCCGAAGACGAGGAAGGCAGGAGGTCATGTCATGTTCGTTGGTGAGCACAAGGAAGAAGATAAGGAAGACGACGTGGGGACGACAGCGTTATTATCGGAGGTGACGGAGATCTGGTGAAGGAGCTGTGGCGGGGGATGTAAAAGGGGGTGTTGCTGGGCCTGTTGACGAGGCCTCAGAGATCGCGCTGGCATTGGGGCTATCGATGGAGGATATGGAGAAGTCGATGGTGAAGAAGGAATCGGGTGCGGTGGGAGAGAATGATGAAGGTGCGGAGGAAAAAGAAAAGAAGAGGAAGCTGTAGGCGGCATTGGGTTATGCGAGAGAGAGAAAGAGAAAGCGGCTAGGGTTTGATGCTTTCTTTCGGATTTTTAGCTCTGTTACCAATATGACGGGAAACAAAACACAATTTGAGAGATATGATGGGAAACAAAACACAATTTGGGAATCTCTCCCTAGGGTTTCTCACCACATTGGCTTTCAAAGAAAATTTTAATTCATCTAAAAACTAAAAAAAACAATAAACAACCTTGGCTTTTAAATGAGCCTACATCAACAGAAAATTCCTACCACAACCGATGTGGGACTAAAAGAAGGCTAAAAATATCCAAAATACAATAAAGAGCAAAATAGAACAAAGATAACTAGTCCAACTAGGCTCGAGTCCTCAATCTCTAATCAAATCAAAGTGATAGGGTGCGACAATGTCTCCTGGTGTAGAATCACAATTCTACAGTGATGTCCCCATCAGAAAGGACTGGAGTTTATTGATTTTTTCATAGAGGCAGATAAAAAGATTGAGGACGTGACAGAATCATCTTTTAAAAGTGAGTTGCAAGTCGGAAGAATTGTGCTCTATACTCCTCCAGCCATCATTTCTTGAGACATTCATATTTTCACCTAGACATAAATATTTAAGATAAGGCTTAGTGTTCTAAATATTTGAGATCTCACATAAGGTATATGGCCCTATGAAAAATACTCCAACAGTTCAAGAAAATGTGATCAACTAAAATAGAAAGGAGCATCAACAACTTAAATATAAAATTAGTATTCGTGTTCGTTTGGAAGGTGAATTAATAACAATTTTTCAGCAAAATTCAAATTTGAATTACATGCAACTTGGAGTATGTAATAAGATATCACTTGCCAGAGTCACGCATGTTAAATATGAGAAATTGATATGTTTTTTCTCTAGTGGTTTGCTATATTGACGATACGGGTTGTGGATATGACAAATTCTCAAAAATCTAGAAATGGATACATCGTTCATATGGCAATAATAAAATTATATTTGAATTTGAATTAATGTTATTTATTTCTTGGATGAATAAACACAATGACTCAGGTTAGATAAAATATTTCCGAGTTATTTAATCAACAGTTACGAGTCTATTCATAATTTTTTAGCAAAAAAGTGGTAAAATTATATAAATGCATCTACAAATGAAATAGAATTGGGAGCGTACAAGTTATGTGTTAGATTTGTAACTTCTTTCTCCTAAATACATTATAGGAGTACTTGGCAAGTACTCATATATCCAAGTACCAGATACATGGTCACACCTCCTTAGTCTGCTCAACATGGGTAGTTCGGAAACGGAATACATGTTAAGCCATGCCAACCAAAAAATATGGACTAGCTTTTCCAATGTGATTTAAGGTGAGTTCTGCATCCAAAATGTTATTTTCACTGTTACATTCGTTAGACCTTCTGTATTTATCTGCATAAATATTATCATATATGTAAAGTATTTAACATTAAGCTGAAACTTCCACATTGCAACATGAGCAGTGATGAACAAGTATATGAAGAATCTTGCCTGCTTCACAATTGGAGAGAAATTACCCATTGAATCAATAACAAGACGTGAAGATAAAACACCTCCATCAGTCAATTTCAAGATCTGAAGAATATAAACAAAAAGATCAGTTGTTAAATAAAAGATTGAAAAGCTAATATTGTAACAATGATAAAAACAAAAACAAAATAAATTTAAACAATTAGGAAGGGAATCACATATGGTTTCAGAAGATCATCATCATCATCATCATCATCTAAAGCCTTATTTCCACCAGAATAGGGTCAGCTATGAGCAGAAAGCACATATAGGAAGATACCAAAATTGGTTGGCAACCTGCCCTCTAAATAGGTGTCAAATTCCTCAAGGGAACTACGGACGAGAGAGTGCATTGCCATAAATCCTGTAAGTCCAGCTGGCAGTAGAATGAAAACCCAATTTATTGGTTTTAAGCAGGATCGCACAATCAAGGATCAATCCTCCAAAACTTGCCTAGACTAAGAAAGAGACTGGAAGGGGGGAAAGGTGATAAATTTCCTATAGGTAATTACATTCAACTCAAAGGCACATAAAAAGCCATAGAAACAAATATAATGTGTTCTCTATGTATTAAAAGGATTAGATGCAATAGATATAAAAATATAATTACACAAAGAACTCATTGTATGACATTCAATAAAATGAATTGCTAACCAACAGGAAGTACCTTCCTAAAAGACAAAACCGTAAGAGTAAGCTATAGTCTTATATTCCAAATGTTCCGATGAAAATTAAGAACTTTTTTAGCCTAATTTTCTTTGAGAAGGAATTATGCTCCACAAGTTTCGTACTTCTGTTGCATGATATGGACATTTATGTAATTAGAGTCATTATGTAATTAGGAGTCATTAATTAAGAGTCATATTGCTACATGTTATTATGAGTCCTATTTCTATTAGAATTTGTAATTGTATTTGCCTGTAAATAAGAGTGTAGAAGGATAACTCATTAACTCTCTAATTTTCTTAATCTAAATCTTCTTATAGTATCAGAGCCCTAAGGTTCTTAATCCGTTCCAACATTCATCGTTATCATCTCAACTCGCCATCAAAAGATCATCATCGACATATCTTCTCCTTATTCTTCTTCATCTTCCTTTTCTTTTCTTTTTGTTTTTTCAAATCTAATCTGAATTCATTCCATAGAAAAAGTGGGTGAAGGTTTGGTATTTTCAAGTTATCTTTTTTTTTTGATTATGTATTTCTTTTGAATACTCGAGCGTTGGTGATTTATATGAGTTGTTTTAGATCCTGAGGGAGAATCGTTTGTTTGGATCAGTTGTTAGATATTTAGATCCCAAAGGAGAATCGTTTCTTGAGTGTTTTTGGATCCTAGGGGAAAATCAATTTCAGATTTTTTTAGACAGATTAGTAATTTGAGTATTTAGGTGCAATGACCGAGTCAAAGCCAATTGTTTCTGAGATCATCTCAGGCAAGATCGTTGGTCGGAAGCTCAATAGTGATAACTATCTTCACTAGAAAAGGATCATTGAGGTATATGTCTCATGCAGAGGAAGGGATTTCATCTTATCAAAGATCCTTTGATGTGAACTTGACGTGTGTATGAAAATCAGCAATAAAACACTCAATCAACAATTCATCAATATGAAACGATCATTAGTAGAAATTGATTAAAACTAATAAAGCAAATAAATGTACAAAATAACACGCGTAGATTTATCAAATTTTAATCAAGAATCAGTTAAAGATAATAATTTATGCAGACAAAAATTTTACGATCAATATCAAAGATACTAAATTAAAGACAAGAAGAATCACACAATCTCACTTTTGGTGGATAACAATTAAGTCGATAAAATATCAGAGATTTAATTATCGAACTCGAAATAACTGATCTGAATTAGAAACGTACCCACTGAGTATCAGGTTAACCTCAGTGTCCTGTAGTGGATGCTGATACAAAGATCTTGTCGTCACGAATGCAAAGGCTCGAAAATCGCATGAATCGGAGTTCGGATGTGAAAGTTACAGACTGAAAATGACGAGAGTACACTAACGGGTCCGTATTCCTTCTGAGCCCGTTACTGTAGCACGCGGATGTTACTTAGCAAACAGGTTTATAACTTAAACCCAAAATCTCATAGAATTGTTTGTGGATGCGGGTCGGGTCCTATTCGCGGGTTTACAACTTAAACCCAAACTTTTAATTAATTGGGTCGGGTTTTATTCTAAAGCCAATTGAATCCAATCCTTTGTTGGTTACATCAAGCAGATGTCGGGTTTGGTGAGCTCGGCATCGGAAGCGACGGTTATTGGGGTGAGGAGGAAGATGAGGTACGATGACCGTGGGAGTCAGGGCATGATGACGGCGACGGAATCAAGGCACGATGATGGTGTTGCATCGATGAGCAGAGGGAGGTAGCTTGCAGCATCGAGGTTGATGACGAGGTCGAGAGGGATGAGGACGCTCGGGCAGCAGTGGGCTCGCGGGCGCAAGTGGTGACGCAGGGAGATCGACACGATGTCGTGCGGGAAATGGTGTTACTGTCGATCGGCAAAGTGATGAAGATGGTTGTTGATGGGTTCAGTTGGAGGAAAGGACGAGGAGAAGAAGACGATGAAAAGGAGATGGATAGCCTGCGATTGCAGGGAAGAGGTGGCGACGACTTGGCCGGGAAACATAGGAAGAAGAAGAGATGCAGCTGGGGAAAGGGATGGTGCAGGGATAGGGTTCTGGGTTGGTTTGAGTAAGGGAGATGAATAGTAACTGGTGGGATTTTCAGGAATTTTTTAGGGTTTTTTCATTTTTTTCCCTGAATTCGAGAGAGAAGAGAAATTAAAGTTTTGAGAAGAGAACTAGAATTAGGTTTAAGGTTTTATGAAAGAAAGATAGGAATATGCTAGTTAGGCTTTCACACCACTAATTTAGGGTTTCTCTAAAGGTTTCACACACAAAAAAAGATACTTAGGAGAGAACTCATCACTCACAAATTTTGTGAAAATTTTCATAAACTTCTTCATCACATAATATTGTTTGATTCAAGAGGTCTTTTATAACCTTTACAAAATTTGAATACAACTAAAACTAAAACTTTTAATCAAAATAGTATTACAACTCCAATTTTTAGAAACTAAAAAAACCCAAAAAAACTATAAATACATAGAATTATACACCTACTAGAATACTGGAACAATACATCTTCTCCATTTGTGATACATATCCGCATCATTCTTCCCGTGTTGGAGAGGACTCGACGAAGAAGTGAAAGTGCTCTCATACTACTTCAAAGTATCGAGATCCATTTGCTACAGTTCGCTTCAGTCTAGTAATGTAACATCAACTGGTACTTTTTTTATCCAACAAATCAAATATTTTCTAGTATCTTGGGTGGTGATAATTTTATCATTTAAGAATTTATCAACTTGACATGATGTATAGGGTAAAATATCTGTTAGTGGTGAAAGAAAGGGCTCTCGAAAATAGACTCATGGGAAGGCTCATCAATAAGTGGGATAACTTCAAGACCCTTATAATCCACTAAGTATTCAACATTAAAAGTAGAACTAATGCCAATATTTATAAAAAGAATTATAACATAATAATATCATTCAATTTCATCAAGATTTGAAATGGCTCAGCACTACAAGCATGCAATTATTTAACATCACTAATATTAAAAGTTTTTAATATGTTCCTATCATCAGCTCGCATCTGATGGTTTGTGTTATTTTGTGATTCATGCACAGGTGACGCAAATGATGATACAGAGTCACTTGACTTATCATGATTAGCTATAGGGACAAGGTCTATAAAGAATTTCAATTTAGTACTTAACATAGGCCACAAGAGAAAAAGAGATGGTGTCAGTAGTAGAGGAGGAAGAGGCTGGTGAGCAAAATAGGTAAGACAATATGGGTCGATAGTAGAGAAAACTGAGAAGGTAGTGTTGGCAGTAGAGTCGGAGAAGAAAAAGAGGGTGACAATTGTGACAGCAAAAAAAACAATAGTTGTGGCAGCCCAGAAAAAAACATTAAACTCTTTAATCATAGGAGTGACTTTCGGAGAAATAGTGCAATCGGGCTTAGGTGCTTTAATGAGAACTCCGTCATTGATGACAATCATAAATGGGTTTGGACAGTTGGCATCAACATGCCCATAACCTTGGTTTTAGTAGCACTTAATTGTGGGGCTAATTTCGGAAAAGTCCCTTTTATATCTCTATTTTTATTGGTGCTTTTATCCTTAACATCAGTCTTAGGTGGTGGATGGATACTAGACCTATGAGATTGGGGAGATTGGGGAAGGTCTAAACACTGAGACTCTATAATCATGACTCTTGAAGCTATGATTGGTCCTAAAAGAATCTAGATCTTAGATTAATGCATATGCCTTCTCAAGTTCGATAACTTCTCGAGCCAATAATTCTGTTCGTAGGTCTTCTCTAAGATCAGCCCTAAATCGAAAAAGAATTTGAGTGCTACTTTCTGTGCTGATGGTACTGCAATGAATGAAGAACTCATCAAATTGGGCCACGTAGTCCTTGACAGACTTAGTGCCTTGGGTGAATTAGTGTCAGTCATCAAGAAGACGACCAAAGTTTCTCTTATCATCAACTTGTTGGTCTTTACGTAGCTCACTTATAGTCTGAGTTAGACAGTAAGCTGAGCCATTATATCAGCAAGCATTACTGTAAGTTGGACTCCATATTGACTAGAATCTCCTAGAAGATGTGAATTACCACTACGAATGAGTATGCACTGCATAAACCTAAATTAAGATGAAAAGATATAACTCTAAACTAGATAATTTTTTATTTTTTTATTTTTTAATGCAAGAAAGTAGTAAAATTCCTAACAAGTGCCTATATGATGCAAATTCTACCCTAATCGTGCTCTAATACCAAATTGGTGTGAAACGTGATGAGTGTATGAAAATTAGCAATAAAACACTCGACCAACGCTTTACTAACATGAAACGATCGTTGGTAGAAAGTGATTAAAACTAATAAAGTAAATGAATGTACAAAATAACACGTGTAGATTAATCCAATTTCAATCAAGAATCAATTAAAGATAATAATTTATGCAGGCAAAGATTTGACAACTAATATTAAAGATACTGAATTAAATACAAGCAGAATCATACAATCTCACTTTTGTTGGATAGCAGTTAAGTTGATAAAGTATCAAAGATTTAACTATCGAACTCGAAATAACTGATGTGGATTAGAAATGTACTTACTGAAAATCACGTCAACCTCAGTATCCTATAGTGGTTGTTGATGCAAAGATCTCATCGTCACGAATGCAACAGCTCGAATATCGCCTGAAATGGAGTCCGTATGAGAAAATTACAGACAGAAAATGATGAGGGTGTACTAACGGGTCCGTCTCCCTTTTGAACCCGTTGTTATATCATGCGGATGTTATTGTAGCAAACGGGTTTATAACTTAAACCCGAAACCTCTTTTGTTTGTGAATGCGGGCCGGGTCATATTCGTGAATTTATAACTTAAACCCAAACTTTTAATTAATTGGGTCGGGTTTTATTCTAAACCCAATTGGATCCAGTCCTCTATTGGTTGAATCGAGCAGATGTCGATTTTGGCGAGCTCGGCGTTGGAAACGACGGTTTGTCAGCGTGAGAAGAAATATGAGGTACGATGGCTGTGGGAGTCGGGGCACGACGGCGACGAGGGATCGGGGCACTACGGCGGCGTTCCATCGACAAGCAGAGGGAGGTAGCTTGCAGCGTCATGGTGGATGACAAAGTCGAAAGGTGATAGGGATGAGGATGCTCGGGCAACGGTAGGCTCGACGAGCGCGAGTGGTGATGCAGGGAGATCGAGAAGATATCGTGCGAGTAATGATGTGTTACTGTTGATCGGCAAGGCAGTGAAGATGGTTGTTGGTAGGTTCAGTTGGAGGAGAGGGCAAGAAGGAGAAGAAGATGACGAGAAGATGGATAGTCGGTGCTGGCTGCGATTGCAAGGAAGAAGGTGGCGACGGCCTTGCCAGGAAACAGAGAAAAAAGAAGAGGCACATCTGGGAAAGAGGATGGTGCGGGGCTAGGGTTTTGGGTTGGTTTGACCGAGGGAGATGGATAGTAACTGATAGGATTCTCTGAGATTTTTCTAAGATTTTTTTTCTAAATTTGAGAGAGAAGGGAAATTAAAGTTTTGAGAAAAGAACTAGAAGTGGGTTTATGGTTTTAAGAAAGAGAGATAGGGCAAGGGGATAAGCTAGTTAGGGTTTCACACCACTAATATAGGGTTTCTCCAAAGGCTTCGCACACTAAGAGAGATATCTGAAAAAGATCTCATCACTCACAAATTTTGTAAAAATTTTCAAAAACTTCTTCATTGCATCTTTTATAGCCTTTACAAAATTTGCATGCAACTAAAACTAAAACTCCTAATCAAAATAGAATTACAACTCTAATTTTTAGAATATAAAAATCCTCAAAATAAAAAAACTAAAAATATATAGAATTCTACACCTACTAGAATACTGAAACAATATGTCTTCTCCATCAGTGGTACACGCGCCATGCACGTGGCTTGATGTCCGCATCATCCTCCCAGGTCAATGACAAACGAGAAGATGCCATACTATTTGGGTAGATCATGAATATTATGGAGCCACATGTTCAAGACTTAGTGATTCATTCCTCTACTATGAATGAGGTGTGGGATTATCTTCAGTTTCTGCACTCGAGTAGCAATAATCTCACTCGTGCCTATGATGTGATCTAGAACTTATTCAGGTTCAAGAAGGGGACCAAGACAAGACGTTGACCCAACATTATGAAGATCTCAACAAGTCTGTCGAAGAGTTGAAGATTTTGTTTTCTATCACATCTGATGTGAAGTAAATGCAGGATCAGTGGAACAAGTTAATTGCATTTTCTTTTCCGATAGTTTTGCTTTGGAGTATATACTGACTCGACCTCAGGTGACAAGGAGTTCAACAGTCAGTTCTTTACCAGACATACGGGTTTCTACAAAATGTTCTTCTAGCTGAATTTCAATATCCTACTGTTGATAAAACCCAGAAGAGGTCCCACCAGAGATACAGTTAGGCGAGTGAGGCAATTTTAGTGGCATATCTGGTTGTGGATATCGTTCTGGTGACACATTTAGTGGCAGAGGTTATTCTAAGGAGACATGTCACTATAGCAAAGAAGTAGGTTACACCAAGAACAATTGCCGGAAGCTACATGGGAAGTTGGTTCGAACGACCAAATGTTACAACTCAAAGGCAAAGAAATTCAAGTAGTATGAGTATACACATTAGCAGTTTCGGGCTGTCCAAATGTCATCTTCTTCTACATCTACTCTGGCCAAGACAGGTAACTCCATATCTTATCTTAAATCATCTTCTCCTCGCACATTGGTTATAGATTCATGACTGAAAACAAAAGTATATTGTCATCTCTTGATTTTAGTTCTTTTTATCCACTAGTGACACTGGCAGATTATTTATATTTTTTGTATAAACTATAAGCGTTACCAATACTATATCCTCATTATCTCTGTGATCTGTGCTTTATGTTCTAAAGTTCTTGTTTAATTTCTAACATGTAAAATTACTAGATCTTTAAATTGCTCAACGATTTTCTTTCCCACCCATTGTGCATTTCAAAAACGTAGAATTTGGACAGTGTGAGTGTGACAGATTGTATTATCTGGACTTTGATTTTAAACCAATAGCATGCTCTAGTTATATATTTACTTTTAATCTGCATTGTTGGTCAGGACATCCATCTTTACAAGTTTTGAAGCTTTTACTTCCTGAGTCAAATCATATTATGTTTTTAGATTGTGAGTCATGTCAATTAGGTAAGGATCATCTATGCTTTATCCTAATAAGGTCGATAAAAGGGCAGACATCTTGTTCGTTTTAGTTTATTTAGATGTATGGAGCCCTTGTCTAATAACGTTAAAACTTGATTTCAAGTGTTTTATAATTTTTGTGGATGATTATTCTCGAGTTACAGGATATATTTAATTAAAAAATTATTTTGAAGTGTCTTTTATCTTTCAAAACTTTTGTTTTAAAGTGAAAAATCAATTTAAAAGCTCCATAAAAATATTGAGAACTAATAATGCTAAGGAATTTTTTAATTTATATTTTTTTAAAATTTCATGTCTCAACATGGTGTCATAATGAGTCCTCTTGTTCATTACCATTCAAAAAAATGGAGTTGTCGAACGTAAAAAATGTCATTTTCTTGAGGTTGCACACATATTTTTAATTCAGATGTGAGTTCCTGAGCAATTTTGGGGGATGTTCCCATAGTATATTATTTGATTAATCGCATGCCACTCAGCTATTTTAGACGGTCAGATTTCATACTCGATTCTACGTCCACAAACTGATGTTTCCTTTACCCCTAAAGTGTTTGGATCTATATGCTTTGTACATAATGATGATTCTCATGTAACCAAGTTAAACGACCGTGCTTAAAAAATGTGTTTCAGAAGGGATATAATTGTTATTGTCTAGAACTGAACTGTTTTATAATCTCTGCTCATGCACATTGTGGCCATACTCAAGCGTCAGGATTTTCAGATGCAAACTGTACAGGCTCACATATCAATAGGTGTTCAACCACAAGCTATTGTATATTTATTAGGGGAATCTTAGGTCTTGGAGAAGTAAGAAATAGAGTGTGATATCGTAGCCTTGTTCTAAGTTAGAATACCGCGTGATGACATATTTGACATATGAGTTGGTTTAGATAAAATATTTGTCGGACTTTGGTTTCACTTTAGAATCTCTTATGAGATTGTATTATGACAACTAAACTGCCATTCATATAGCTAAAAATTATCTATTTCACGAGCACACAAAACATATTGAGGTAAACTATTATTTGGTACTCCAGAATGTAGTAAAGAATAAAGTCATCCAGATTCGACGTATGTCAACTCATAAGTTGACAAATATACTCACGAAGCCTCTTGGAAAGACCCAAGTTAGATTTTATTTGTCACAAATTGGGCATATACAATGTATACGCTCCAACTTAAGGGGGAATGTGATAAGGAGTCATTACGTAATTAGCAATCAAATTGCTACATGTTATTAGAAGTCTTATTTATATTAGAAGTTGTAATCGTATTTATAAAGAAGAGTATATAGAGAGGACTCATCAAATATCAAATTTCCATAATCTAAATCTTCTCAATTTGATTGCAACAAAGATAATTTAGCACTCACAAACAGAAGAACAGGGGTAATAGATGAAATAGAGATTGACAAAAAGAAAAGAAAATCTGTATTAGATTTTTAGCTCAGTTATATCTGCATTGCTCTCCAAAACTGACCAGCTTATTTTCATTTTCTATGGGCAATAAATGACAAACTTCATTATGTAGAGGTCATTAACGATATTAACATGTATAGTTTTATCCATATTTCTCTCCACTAACTAATTGCTCTACAAACCAAAAAGATACATCAAATTGAAAATAAATCAACATTTGCATCTCTCTATAACAATATAATCACAGAATTACATACAATTTGATGTATTCTCATGAATTCCCAAAAATCTTACATTGTAAGTTTTCATTTTAACCTCGGTTTTCCTTCTAGTACTTGTACAACAAACTATCCAAGAGCTCCAGCATGTCTTTTATATGGATTTCAAATATTGAATATTCATATTATTGAATGGTCAATCCACTTGACCTGTGCAAAAGACTGAATGAACCTTGGTTTTCTGCCTAATACTTGTGATCATTGAATATTAGGTTTTCCGCCTAATATTTTATGTCGAATCCTCTGCGCAAGTATTGCATTGAAGTTCATTCATTTAAACCTAGGTTACTCTATAATCACAGGATCCCATAGGCATTTTGAAGTTCTAGTATATCAAACACAATGGTGAAACAATGTAACTAAAAGTGCTACCCTGACCATCGAAGCAAGTTGACAAAGATTCAAATTAAATTCAAAAGTACTTAAGAAACTAAACTCAAGACTCTAAGAAGCGAATAAAAAATGAAATATAAAACTCCAGAAAAGAGAACCAAAATTAACTAACACTCTATTTTAGTCCTCAAAAATTACAATTGTGCCACAAATTATATTTAGATATGTTGATGATTAACTTAAGCATATCTTCTTAACATTCTTTCTCTCACGAAAAGACTCATTTTTATTTCCAAGAACTGGCATATCATTTTGCAGTAATTTGTTATGGAAGATTGCAATAGCTTGGCAAATGTTGCATTCTCAGATTCATTAACTTCGTTAAGTTTCTTCCCTCACAGATCAAGGTATCACAAGAGCCTATGTTGTTACATGACAATAATCTAGTGCCTAACAAGCACAAACATGTTGCGCTAGTGGATTGTGAATCTGACAATTTTCAATCATCATCCCTAGGTTGGGGTTCTCACATTTCTCAAATTATCCTATACTGGGGATTAAAATGTCTTACCAAGCCATATGAACAAGAATAGGACTGCATGCTGATGGGAAAAAGCTTAGACGATGATGAGGCAAGTTAGAGAAATAGATTTTCTCTGAACCAAAATCAAGGCAAAGTTATCTAAAGAATTAACATGATACAAGTTACATGGGAATGGAACTCAAAAGAAGCTGAAAATAAATAATAGGCAAAGGTGTATTAGTCATAAAGAAGCCTATTTATAATATAAGAGTAGCATAAGAAAAAAGAAGACGTTTTAAAAGGCACCAAGACAAATAACTAAGAACATAGTAAAAAGTACATCAACTAGAAAAAAGTACCAAGTACTTTATGCACCATTAGCATTTGACTTACTGCTGCATCATCATAAATGCATATACTGGACAAGCATTTGCTCTCAAAGACGGATCCACCTAAGGCCACAAAGCGTTTCTTCATAATCTCAAGAAGTTTGGCTGGCCTACAGCAAAAAAATATAAGATGCATCCCATCATAGTCATTCTTATGTAAAATAACTGGTACTGATTTATTTCTACTGTTATATGCTGCTGGCACACCCAACAGAGTTAAATTCCATTCTTTATCAATGCAATTCTTTTTACAGATATCCTTCAAGAAAAATTTAACTTCAGAATAATTCATCATGGTAATTTCTTTTCACATTAAAAAAAATGCCAATCAGTCAATCAATGTACTGCTCATGTGGCTCCTACTCAAGGATTTCACAGCTTTGAAAAGCCAAAAAGAAAAAGAATTGCCGAGCTGGGCATAATAATAATAAAAGTTGTGACGCAAGACGGAAGAGAAAAAACTAGGTCTGTGGTGGGATTAGGGATGAACAAATCTAGAGTTAATGGATTTGGGGAAAAAGATAAGAATTCAGGCTTCATACACAGATGAATCACTCACCCACTTCACTTCATGTATCGCACACAAAGAGTTCAAAAAAAACACAATTAGGGTTTCAAAAATAGTTCATTCATTAATTTCAAAATAAAATCATATAAGGATATCATATAAGGATATTTATAGACAAATATAAGAGAATCTCCTAATCAAAAAACTACTACTTGTCAAAGACTACTACTCCTAATCAAATTCCAACTCAGGTACTCCTACGCGAATAGTTCTTCCAATAGCTTGTTGGTTTGTCAATGTCCTCATCAAGTTCCCATAATACTTGATATATTTATCGAACTACAATTATATAAATTCTTGAACCCTCATGTTACGCTTGTTTGCATAATACACATTGGAGGATATATATACCTATTGCTTTATATCAGCTCGTGAAAATTAATAATCTAATTTATTTTATCAAAAAAACAATTGCAACCACTTAGTCTAATCATATCCTCATTTTAATTTTTACTAGCCATGCACATAAATGTTAGGATCCAATTTCTAAATGAGAGTTAACGAATAAAATAGACATTTAAAAACGTATTTGTTAAACTATGAAGGACTACGTCTTTATTTCTATGGAGAAGAATTGCAAGATACAATTACCTAGTTATGAGAAATTCTCTCTTTATATAGACGCATGCAAGACTAAATTCTGCTCAAACTATGACCCATGATATTACTAAGACTCTAAGACTTCAAATATTATTAAGACTAATATCTCTCCATCATACTAAGACTAATATCTCTCCTCAAATGATGGTATGATATTGGGAGTTTGTTTAATAAAAAACTGAAATTAAAGCTTACCCGAACTGAAAACTAAATTGAACATAACGCAAAGACGTACAAAAGGTCAAATTCATCTTCTCAAACTCAGTAAAAGAGAAGATTTGATAGATACTCAAACTCAATAGAACTGCCAAATCCAAGTAGAATCAAATAAAATAAAACCCATCAATACGTTCGAAACTCTCAAAAATACAGAAATCGACTCTTAAATCATTAAAATCATACTTCGATACACTAAAATATGATTTCTAGATTGCAGCAAATCTGGATGCAAGTTCAGAAAACCAGACTTTAAAATCAATTAGATTGGTAAAGTTATAATATGATATCATTAAAACCAAGTATATCATATAAGGATATTTATAGACTTGTAGTTCCGAAAGGATTCGAGCTCGAATCCTTCCCACTCAAATACCAACAATTGACATTCAAATATAAGATCCACTCCGTTAAAGTTGATCTATATTATTTAAAGTAATTAAAAATAAAAAAATCATTATTTTGAATACTTTTTGCCCATCCATCAAGTGGCGCAAAATGGACGGCCGAAAGTAGTGAGTTGGTTAAATCTATGTCTTTAGACATACAAATTCTTAATCTGGCCATTTGATCATGATTGAAACATTTTAAAACCCCTACAAACTAATTTTTGTTAGGTTTCAAATGTTCTACACTGTTAAACTAACCAACTCACTATTTAGGCTGTCAATTTTTTCCTTACTTGATGCGTGGGCAAAAATTATTTAAAATACTTGATTTTTTGTTTATAAATACTTGAAATAATATATATCAATTTCAACAGAATGGATCTTGTATTCAGATAATGTATGGTTGTATTTGACTGGGAAGGATTCGGGCTCGAATCCTTCTGGAACTACACAAGTCTATCTCAATATAGGAGAATCTCCTAATCAAAAAACTACTACTCGTCAAAGACTACTCCTACTCCTAACCAAATCCCAAATCAGGTATTCCTTCACCTACGCGAATAGTTCTTTCCAATAGCTTGTTGGTTCGTCAATGTCCTCGTCAAGTTCCCATAGATACTTGATAAATTTATCAAACAACTACAATTATATAAATTCTTGAACCCTCATGTTATGCTTGTTTGCATAATACACATTGGTGGATATATATATATATACCTATTGCTTTATATCAACTCATGAAAATTAATAATCTAATTTATTTTATCAAAAAAACAATTGCAACCAATTAGTCTAATCATATCCTCATTTTAATTTTTACTAGCCATGCACAGAAGTGTTAGGATCTAATTTCATTTCTAAATGAGAGCTAACGAATAAAATAGACATTTAAAAGTGTATTTGTTAAACTATGAAGGAGTACATCTTTATTGCTATGGAGAAGAATTGCAAAATACAATTACATAGTTATAAGAAACACTCTCTTTATATAGACTCATCAAGACTAAATTCTACTCAAATTATGACGCATAATATTACTATGACTCTAAAACTCCAAATACTATTAAGACTAACATCTCTCCTCAAATGATGGTTGATAACAAAAAAACTGAATTTTAAAGCTTATCTCAACTGAAGACTAAACTGAACATAATGCAAACGTACAAAAGGTCAAACTCATCTTCTCAAACTCAGTAGAAGAGATTTGATAGATACTCAAACTCAGTAGAATTGTCAAATGCAAGTAGAATCAAATAAATAAAACCCATCAATACATTCGAAACGCTAAAAAATACAGGAATCAACTCTTAAATAATTAAAATCATACTTCAATACACTAACATATGACCAACACAATTTCAGTCTTCTAGATAGCAGCAAATCTAGATGCAAGTTACTAGACTTTAAAATCAATTAGATTGGTAAAGTTATAATAGGATTTAAAAAATAGTGTTGTAATAAGATGGGACAAAACAAAGTCATAATCATATTTGAAAACTGGATTGTAAATTAAATTGAAAAATGTGCAAGGTAAATTAGAAACAAAATAAAGAATTATGAATGACTAGTAATTACGAACTATTCACATGAACAGTACCATTTTATTTTTCTTTTGCTTCAAAAAGAAAGAAAGAAAGAAAATGAAATGAAGAAAAAAAAAAGAATGATTGAAAGAAGATGAAAGAAGAAAGATAGCAAGAACACGTCAGGTTGTGGTGGAGATTTAGATCAAGAACTCTAAGGCTCTGATGCCATGTTAAACTATAAAGGACTACATCTTTTATTCATATGGAAAAAATTACAAAAATACAATAACATAATCAAGAGAAATTATCTCTTTACATAGACTCATACAAAACCAAACCTACTCAAACTATCATTCATAATATTACTAAAGCTCTAGGACTCCAAACACTATTAGGACTTTGACACTATTGAAAACAAACAAATAGAGATAAGATGAATATAAGACAAAACAAATTGAATCCTCCAAAGATGGAAGTAGGCATCCCATTAAGGTCACGTGCAGGAAGCATATTATCACTCTGAGGTTGTGTTTGGTAACAAGAGTTAGAAGGAATTAGAGGCTAATTCCCCTTAACTTCTGTCAAACACAACTAATTCCTACACGAATTAGATCTTTGGATTTAGCCTCAAAATGAGGAGAATTACCCATTAGAAAGAATTACCAGTTTCAGCTCATAGCTAGCAACTCCTGCGGCTTTCCAAAAAAAAATATATAGGAATTGACTATAATACCCTTCCACATGGGTAGCAATCATCAGTGACAAAATCCTTTCCCAAAAGGTAATATCAACAAAACTCTCTTGCAAAAAATAGAAGAAAAAACAATTGCTTTCACTTCTTCCTCTTCCCTCTGTCTCTTTCTTCTTCCCTGTCGTCCTTCCACCCAAAAACTTGCCATAGAAAAAATCAAAAAATTTCAAAAAAGAAAAGAAAGGAGAATGGTTGTTGCGGCCTTGACAGAAGGAGAGTGAAAGGATTTTAGCTGCATGAAGTGTTGAAAAAGGATAGCGATTTTCAATAGAATCGAGCAAAATCGAGTAATTTCAGAGGTGGGACTGCTCTATTGATCTAAAGATAGGATTTTTGTTTTGAAATTTGCTCTATTGCTGTAAATTCGATGCGTAAAATTAATGTCTATGTTGCTTGAAAGTAGCTTAATTGGTATCATCCCAACCTACCATAGTGATTCTAATATGTATGTCCTCCAAACATTATTATGAAAATCCAAAAAAAAAAGCCACCAAACAAATAGAAAAACATAAGTATTCATTAAATGAATGACATCTTGCTATAGAAATAAACAACAAACTCCAAACTTTGTCGTTGTCAAGTGATTAGTAGCTTTAATTTATTTAATAGAATGATAAGTAGAATTATCTCTTCCCAATATATACTTAATTTTTTGGCGCCCCTGCATTTTTAAGTAGTCATTGTTCCTTATTATTTATTTTATAGATTTTTATTTTGAATGAAGAGGTAACACTTTCCTTTATTCTTTTGGTTTTTCTGTGTCATACACAAAATGGAATTCAATTTACTTTTTTGACAATTTGCAGTAAAAATTAATTTTTATTTGTATTTATAGCTTTGCCCTTTGCACTAATTTGATGATTTGTATTTTTAGCCTCTTTTTCTGGGCCAAAAGGGTCAGAGAAATGCTCTAACAAGCACATAGTAGGCTTGTTACGAACAGGAAAGAATGAGAACTCTTTCATACTAAAAAACTTTCGTTGTAGGCAATCTTATTGCATGTGTAAAATTTAATTTTCAGAGGAGAATTTGTAAGAAAATGGTTAGTCTTTGTTGCATCCTAGTAATATAAATGAGATTTTTTTTCAATCTTAAGTTGGCATCTCATAATTGTCATGTAAGAGCACATCTTTCAAAAAATGCTGAAGTTATTATTTCTTTTTATTCTTCAAAACATAGTTATCATTAAGAGATTGAAATAATAATAAAGAGATTGTTTAAAACTTATATTCACACCCTTTTCAATATCATATATTCACATTGAGATTGACCTTTAAGTAGTAAGCGAGGAATGCTTGATTAAACTAGTTAATGCATCAGTCTCTGAAATTATCTATCCAGCAATCTCTGAGAAGATGAACTTTGAGCGCATTTGGATGCTTCGAGATATAATCTATTAATTGTCTTTTTAAATATATTCCACTTTTTAGTAGGTAGTATTAGAATCCTTGGTTGTAGTTTTGAGAAAAGAGCGTCTAGGTGAGGGGTACTGCTAGAATAGTTATTGGGCTATTAGTTATTGAGCTATTGGGCTTCTAACCAATAGACCCATACCCATCATTTTTATTATATATATATATATATATATATATATATATATATATATATATATATATATATTGTCTCTCCTTTATTATCAATTAATTCCTTTTGAGAGTTTCTATTTCTCTATATGGTATCAGAGTAAGAGAAACTTTAACCCTAAAATTTACCATCTCAAAATCTACCTTCCTCAAAATTTCCCCTTCCCCTTCCTCTACTCCTAAAATTTGCCAAAAAAAAAATTATTGTTCACGTGAACAGTAACGCGTTGGTACTGTTCACGTGAATAGTAACAGGTGTCGCAAGCCCTCCATCTTCTCCAATAAGTGCTGCAACTACCCAAAAAACAGATTTTTAAATTTGATCTGGCTTTTTTGATGCACTACAGTGAGATTTGATCTGTTTACTACTCAAAAATCAGATTTTTGCATCTGATCTTGCTTTTGGATGCTCTACGAGACTTCTCTGGTGAGATTTGCAATGTTTACTGCACAAAAATCAGATTTTTACATTTGATCTGACTATTTGAGGCTGTCTATGTTATTATCCGGTAACTAAGTTACTTGTTTCTCTTCATTACTGCTATTTACTATTACTATTGGCTATCTTTTTGGTGATTTTATAACTGACTGTGATGTCGATTGTCTCAAGTACGTGATTCTCTCTTGTTCCTCCATCTTGATTCTCTAACGATACTGCTCATGTTCTCTCAGATACTGCTTCTGCACCTTCTGGTGCTCCTACGTTCAGATATCATAGGACGAGTATAACATGTTACATCAGCTAAAGTTCTATCAGAGTGTCATTCATTAACTCATCCATCCCCTTCAGGTATAAATGCTTATATTACCTCTTCTCACAGACCTTGGATATTAGATTCAGGAGTCTCATCTCACTGATAGGTATGAAGAACAAATTCACCTCTTTATATCTTTCCACTCAATTTCTTTCTGTTTACATTGCTGATGATACACAATCACTTGTTCTTGGTGATTGGGCAGTACAGGCTACTCCATCCTTAAATCTTAAAAATGCGTTATATGTTCTAAAATTTCCTGTAAGCTTGTTATCCATCAGCCAGTTTACCAAACAATATAACTGCAGTGTAACCTTTTTCCCTTCTTACTGCGTCTTTCAGGACCTGACAACTGGGAGGAGGATTGGTTCATGTCGTGAAAAAGGAGGCATGTACTATTTGAATGACAGAGTGTCCCCTACTGGCTTAGTTGCAGGTCAGCCTGATCCTATTCTACTCTGGCACTGGAGTTTGGGTCATCCCTCATTGCAAAAGCTTCGGTCGGTAATTTTTGTTGAGTTTTCTTTCTCTATACTTGGTTGTGCGTCCTGTGAGATGGGCAAGCATCATCGTGTCTCTTTTTCGAGTCGAGTCAATAACCGTAGTAGTTTTACATTTGAGTTCGTTTATTCTGATATCTAGGATCCTAGTCGTGTACCTTTATCTAAATGTTTTAGATATGTTCTCATCTTTGTTGATGATTTCTCTCATATGACTTGGCTATATTTGCTAAAAGATAGGTCTGAAGTTTCTGGTGTCATCGAATTTTTTCATTATGAAATAAAAACTCAATTTTCTACCTCTATCTGTGTGCTTCGTACTGACAATGCCCTAAAATATATGAAAAATGATGTGTCACTTTTTTGTTCTAAGAATGGGATTATTCATCAAATCTCCTGCTCTCATACGTCCCAACAGAATGGTGTTGCTGAACGAAAACACAGACACATCCTAAATGTTGCTTGAGCCATGATGATTCATATGCATGTTCTTAAGTATTTGTGGGCTGATGCAGTGTTAAGCGCCTGTCATTTGATTAATAGGATGCCCTCCTCAGTTCTTCATGGTAAAATTCTTTTTTCATGTCTATATCCTGACAAAAATATCTTATGTTCCTCCACGTGTTTTTTGTTGTACATGTTTTGTTCAGGATTTATCTCCAAGTCTGGATAAATTATCTCCTAAGTCTATAAAATGTATCTTTGTTGAGTATTCTCGAACTCAAAAAGGATACAAGTGCCATAGAACATCAACCAGAAAGTATTTTGTGCCAGCTGATGTCACATTTTTTGAATCAGTTTGCTACTTTTGTCCACAAGGTCCAATTACGGCATCAGAGTCTATTTCTCTTTCACCATCTGTTCCTTTGCCTGCACATGCTGCTGTCCATGGTGTCTCTTCGCCAGTGTCATTAAAAGACACTAATGCACCACCCGCACCAAAGTCACCTCGGGAAGTAGATTTCAGACATGTCTATACTCATCGGCAAAAAGTTCCTGCCTCTAAACTGGTTCCGGCTACCTCCTCTCTAGTGGAAGGTCCACCTCCTCAGCCGTCAGTACGTTTCTCTAATCTTGATGTTCCTATTACCCTTCGCAAAGGTAAACGATCTTGTTCTGATCATCCTATCTCTCATTTTGTTTCATATGATCGTCTTACTCCCTCTTTTCGCCAGTTTGTCCTACCTTTGTCCTCATATCTTTACTCAGGTCATATGAGGAAGCTATATTGGTACCTGCCTAGAACCAAGCTATGGATGAGGAGATGGATGCTCTTATTTCTCAAAGAACATGGAGTTAGGCTGTGCACCCAAAGATGCTGTTATTGTGAGTTGTCGAAGGGTCTATAGTATCGCCCTGATAGTTCAGTGGATAGGTATAAGGCCAGGCTTGCTGCCAAAGGATAGCTCAGACCTATAGCGTGGACTACTTTGAGACTTTTTCACTAGTTGCTCAGCTGAACTCCTCGAATTCTATTTTCTGTTGCTGTTAATATGGAGTGGCTCTTATTTCAACTAGATGTCAAGAATGCCTTTCTCTATGGGGACTTGAAGGAGCATGTTTTTATGGAGCAACCTCCACGGTATATTGTTCAAAGGGAGAATATTGTTTGTAGACTCAAAAAGGCGATATATGGACTCAAAAAGAGTCCAAAGGTATGGTTTGAGAAGTACAACATGGTTATCTCTGGTATTGGATTTGCTCGTTGTCATTCAGATCACTCAGTGTTTGTTCGTCGTACTAAGTCTGGCTCAGTGATACAGGCTGTGTATGTTGATGACATTTTGCTAACTGGGAGTGACTCTGTGGCCTTAGCAGAAACAAAGAATTATCTCAAATGATATTTTGTGACGAAGGATATGGGAAAGCCAAGATATTTCCTTGGGATTGAAGTTGCTTATCAAAAGCATGGTTTACTTCTATCTCAGAGAAAGTATACACTTGATCTTCTTGAGGAAACTGACATGTTGGGGTGCAAACCTGCTAGCACTCCAATGAAAGAAAATATAAATTTATCGTGTGATAATAGTCATTTACTTGATAACCCTGGACGGTATAAAAGATTGAGTGGGAAGTTGATCTACTTGAGAGTTACTAGGCCTGATATAACCTTTGCAGTTGGAGTACTGAGTAGGTTTATGCATCATCCTAGAAAGGTTCACTGGACAACTGCTCTGAGGATTCTTGTCTATATCAAAAGCTCACTTGAAAAAAGTTTGTTGTACAAGAAACATGGACATGTTCGTATTTTTGGCTATTCTGACTCTAAATATGCTGGTGATAAGGGAGATAGGATGTCCACTACTGACTATTGCATGTTCATAGGAGGAAATCTAGTAACATAGAGGAGCAAGAAACAAGATGTTTCTAGATCCAATGCAAAGACTGAGTATAGAGTCATGACACATACTACTTGTAAAATGATGTGGCTGAAGAATCTGTTATTGGAGTTTGGTTTTCATCATCTTGGTCCTATGCCGATGTTTTGTGATAATCAGTCTGCTATCTATATCGCACAGAATCAGGAGTTCCATAAAAAGATTAAGCATATAGAGGTTGACTGTTATCTGATCAGAGATGCATGAATCAAAAAAGTGATTTCTCTCTCATTTACTCCATCTTCAAAGGAGTTGGCAGATCTACTTACTAAAGCAACTTCTCCAAAGGTATTTTTTATCTTATGTAGCAAGCTGGGCATGGTTGATATTTATGCTCCAGCTTGAGGGGAAGTATTAAAATAGTTATTGGGCTGTTGGTCTTCTACCCAATAGACCCATACCCATCATTTTTAATATATATATATAATGTCTCTCCTTTATTATCATTCAATTCCTTTTTAAGGTTTCATTTATCTACAGGTACCAAATTAAATTAGTTATTATATCGTGCATTGGAATTGTCTACTCAGCAATCAAATTTTGATTATTTTTGCTTTTTTAATGTTTAAACTTTAAATTGAAACCACTTATCAAACAGTGATATTGCTTCTAATTTGATTAAAATTTTCAATTATCCTTTTTCTTTTGGAATATTAGACTGAATTGTTGAAAAACTATTGCAATTTGAAAGAAATTTTAGATTTTTTTCATGCAGATTGCATTATCGCATGAGCCATAATGTAATTTGTAATTCTAATTTCATTGCACATTCAAATATTAAATATTGTAGACACAATTAAGTGATGTATTAAATTATAGATAAATGAAAACTACAAGAAATTCCAACACACATCCAACTTATACTTACTCATCAATTAGTGTCGGTAGTGTATTGGTATGTATTCTTCTAGTGATCGAAAAAAATTTTTATGGATTGTATTGTAATCGAAGAATAGTTGGATCTCATCCAAAATATCGTCACACCTGCATTAATTACCCGAGATTTCCAATTAACATTATGAGTTTTCCTTTGGCTAGGTATGACAGGGCATTTTGAACAAGATCCAACAATTTTTCAATTACAATACAATCCACTATGAAACTACTCCGGTGCTGCAGTGAAAAAATCTGATTGCAGCAAAATATATATAGTACAAAGTCCAAAATACCATAATATTTCATACATTACACATCTTCAAATGAGGTGGAGTACCTTACCCTTTGGCACCACCAAAATACACAAAAAGCATAGAAAAAACAATCCCCAACATTGCACCCATGAAAAATCCTGAAAACCAACTTAATTTCCTATTAAAATTTGAATTCAACTCTCGCATCTCTATGTTGTATCAAGAAGCTCTTGGCAGACTTCTTGGAGTTGGTCAAGCAGTCAACTCACTTGAGCTCCAAGGTTATAGTCTTTATCTCGATCATGTAATCAAAGGAAGAACTTGCAATATCCATTTGAAAATCTCAACCAATTGATGTAAGTACGCCCTAAAAATTTTGAATGAGATCCAACTATTTTTTGCTTATAATACAATCTGCAATGATATTTTTGACAAACACTAGAGGAATGCATACCACTACCACTACTGATATTCACTGATGAGTAAGAAGCATCTGTCGAATGTGTGTTAAACTTTCTTAAAGTTGTCATTTATCTATATAATTAAATACATCACTTAACTGAGCCTACAATATTTAATATTTTGAATGTGTAATGAAATTAGAATGAAAAATTATATTATTGCTCATGCAATAGTGCAATCTGCATGAAAAAAATCTAAGATTTTTTTTCAAATTGTAGTAGTTGTCCAACATTTAAATCTACTATTCCACAAGAAAAAAAGATAATTAAAAATTTTCAATCCAATTAGAAGCAATGTCACCATTTGATAAATGGTTTCAATCTAAACAATAAAAACGCAAAATTAACCAAAAATTTAATTGCAGAGTAGACAATTTCAGTGCACGATATAATAACTAATTTAATTTTAATACTACCTTCTAGGCACCCTTTTCTCAAAACTACAATCTAGGATTTCATTACAACCTACTGAGAAGTAGAACAGCTTAGGGCGTGTTTGGATGTAAGGAATCCGAGTGAAGTGAGGAAGTGGGGAAGTATAATTGCTCATTTCCCTATCTATCCAAACACCGGAAAAGGAAAATAAGAAAACCCCCTTTTCCCTTTTTCATCTCTCTTTTACACAACCATTTTCTCACTTCCAGAGTGCTACAGTTAATTTTGTGGTCATGTAAATCTCATTTATAATAAGTTATAGTATAAAATAGTTAATTTTTTGGTCATGTAAATCTCACTTGCATTCTAATTACAATCTATTTTTTATTTTTCTTAATTAATTTTTATTTTAATATTATTTTGCGGTCAACTTTGTGGTCAACTTTTCCATTTCCACTTTTCATTACCATCCAAACACCGGAAACGACAAAACATTTTCCAAACCACACTTCCCAACAACCATCCAAACACCAGAAAACTTACTACTCATTTCCCTTTTTCCTAAAGGAAATAAATCTTACTTCCTACTTCCTCACTTCACACCAATTCCTTAAATCCAAACAGACCCTTAAAGAAAACAATTCATAGAATTATCTCAAAGCTTCCAAATACACTCTAAGTTTTAATTAATTTTATCTTCTCAGAGATTGTTGGGTAGACAATTTCCCACAGTGATGCAATAACTAGTTATCAGACATCCCCGCCTGCTACTTAAAGGTTAATCTCAAATGTGAAGATACGATATTGAAAAGGGAGTTTTTAAGTTTTAAACAATCTCTTTATTATTATTTCAATCTCCTAAAGATAATTATGTTTTGAAGGAAAAAACAATAAGTCCAACATTAACTTTGAAAGATGTGCCCTTACATGAGAATTATGAGATGTCAACCTAAGATTGAAAAAAATCCCATTTATATTGCTAAGATGCAACAAAAGAGTAACCATTTCCTTTCTAATTCTTCACTAAAAGTTAAATTTTACTCCAACAATAAGATTGCGTACAATGAAAGATTTTTAATATGAAAGAGTTCTTCTCATTCTTTGCTACTGGTAACAAACCTACTATCAAGGTTTGAGGTTTCGACCAAATCGTACTGGTTTTGAACGTCAGCAATCCAAAACCACACTTAAAATCAGTTTCGCATGAAAATGGTTAAAGAACTTCTAAAATAAACAACTTTTGTTGTCTAGAGAGCTAATAATCGAAGATAAGAGCATACTTGAACTAGTATTCATCTAAAACACAGATAAATAGATCTTTTTGATAAAAAAACTGAAACTTTAAAACATTTAAATGAATAAAAAGAAGGAGAGAGGAAGGGAGGAGAGAGCAAGGAGGGAGATCTAACTTCAAAACATTTAAATGAACTAATTTACATCTAACCCTCTCAGAAATTTTATATTTGCAAAAGAAAAAAACACATGCAATTCATTTAGAAAACCAAATCCTCATTCATATCTATAAAACTAAAATATTTATATAATCTAAAAGTATAAATATATATTTTTATAACCTTTTAGACACTATTAAATATAGCACAAAAGATCCATCATATTTTGGTCTACCTACATATTTAAAACTCTTAAAATGAATAGAAACCAAAAACAAAACTTATACTGAAATTATTGAAACTTTCAAAATCATTTGAAACTAAACTTTCTAGCGAGGCTGAAACCGAAACTAAGTTCTTAAACCTTGCCTATTATATTTTTGCTAGAGTACATCTCTAACCCTGTTGGCCCATAGAATGGGGCTAAAGATATAAGGGTAAAGCCATATATACAAATAATCAAAAAAGTAAATTGAATTCAACTTTGTATGTGACAGAGGAGAACAAAACAAGAATGAAGGAAAGTGTTATCCCTTCATTTAAAATGAAAATCTACAAAATAATAATAAAGAACAATGACCACTTAATATACAGGGGTGCCAAAAATTAAGTATTTGTTGGGATGATATTGATAAAAAGAAGAGATAATTCTACCTATCATTTTATTATATAAATTAAACCTATTAAGCACTTGACATGAAAAGTTTGGAATTCCTTGTTTATTTCTGTACCAAGACCTAATTCATTTCATGAATGCTTGTGCTTTCTATTTCTCTCATGACATTTTTTTTATTTCCATATAAGGTTTGGAGGATGTGCATACATATTAGAACCACTATGATAAGTTAGATGATACCAATTAAGCTACTTCTAAGCAACATAAACATTAATTTTATGCATCTAATTTAGAGCACTAGAGCATATCTCAAAAATAAAAATCCTATTTTTAGAGCAATAGAGCATATCTCACCTCTTAATTCATTCAATTTTTGTTCAATTCTATAAAAATCACTATCCTTCGTCAACACCGCACACAAACTGAAATCCTTTCGTTCTTCTTTGTCAAGATGGCAGCAACCACTGTCCTTTCTTTTCTTTTTTTTGTGAATTTTCCTTTTTTCTATGGTAGGGTCGGCAAGGAAGAACGATAGGGAAGAAGAAAGGGAGGGAGAGGAGAGGAAGAAGTGAAAGCAGTTGTCTTTTTTTATTTTTAGCAAGAGATCTGTGTTAACCTTATCTTTTGGGAAAGGGTTCTGTCAGTGTTGATTGTTGCCCATGTGGAAGGGACTATTATAGTAATTCCTATTGATTTTTTCTAGGAAGCCGCTGGAGTTGTGCCAATTCCAGTTATGAGCTGGAATCGATAATTCTTTTGTAATGGGCAATGTCTCCCCATTTCAAGGCTAAATCCAAGAATCTAATTCTTGCATGAATTAGTTGTGTTTGGCAAGAGTTAGGGGGAATTAGCCTTTAATTCCCCTAACTCTTGTTACCAAACGCAGCCTTAGATTGTACATTCATAGTAATAGTACGCAGTTTATTCCCCCTATGATACCATTGAATAGGGTGCATTGGCAGAAGAAGTTTTGCAATTAGGGTGCATTGACAGAAGAAGTTAAACAACATATGCCCAAGTTAAGTGATGTGGAATTAGAAATATGAGAACTAGCATCAAGCAATGTCAAACCTTTTGTGTTGGAACAGGAAAACAATTAACTATGTTCTAGTTTCAATAAGAAAGGAACTAAGTGACTAAAGACTTCAGATCTTCTCTTTTAACAAGTAGGGTCATTCCAGTGTAGTCATCCAAAAAATAAAAATTTGTGAAACGACTGTAACATGGTTAGAATATCAAACAACAGCAATATGTAACATTGAGTAGTTGTAGGAGGGTTAAGCAATTAAGCATGTTACTAATAAATAAAAGAAACCAGACTGTACAGAGCAATGAGAAACTTGTTGGCAGCCAACTTGTTTTTTAAGGCTGCTAACCATCTCATCCATTTAAGGTAAAAATTTGTGGGTCGCCTTTGTTAGGTGATTTCCTTAGCATATGAAACATAAATGTAACAAGTGTAATAGTATGTTACTAAAGTCTATACAAATTAATGAGAAGTTGCCAACAGAGCATACCTCAAGCAGCAAAAACACTTCCTTGCTTCATGGAAAGTTGTAGGTTCGAACTGTTGATCCAAAGGCCCATCACTCTAGTTTTGATGATGATTAACTCATGTAGTTATAGTACTAATGATCTTGTGTTTATATAGTTTCATATTTACTGTCAAGATCTTAGTAGGTGTCTAACTTCAACAAAGGAGTTTTGGAGCTAACACATGTGGATTCAAGAGCTCGCGCATCAAGATCGCATCAAGCACTTGGTTGGAGTCAAGCTCTTTGAATCGTGTTTGGATCGAGTCGGCTTGGAGAAGGAGTTCTACAAGAAAACTTCTGTTTGTTTAGTTTAATTGTGTTTAGATCTTGTGTAAAGATAGATAGTGTTGATATGCTCAAGTTCACACACACACAAGTTCAATACGTTTGGTTTTCGTTTAACCGGTTTTTGCATTTCAACTATGCATATATATGGTTTTGAAGAATAGATAGAATCAAAACAAGTTTACATGATTTAATGTATATTAGATTTCATCTATATACATATATGCTTCATATATTTAGAAAAACTTATTTTGATGATTCTATTCATGTGTTTAGAGTTTTGTATTTAACAAAACCTATTTTGGATTCATATCAAAAACATAGATATATCTTTGACATGTGTATTGGATTCTATCCATACACAATATGCTTCAAATATGTTTCAATATCATGTTTTTGTATTTATACAAGTTTTAGAGAAAACAATTTTTCTTTTCAAAATTCAAGTTTTGAAAAATACGATTTTTGTTTTAGGCCAAATATTTTATATCACAAAAATAGTTCAAATAGTTTGCAATATGTGTTGAGTTTTGTCACACATATTTGTTCAAATATTTAACAAGAACTGATTTTTGTGAAATTTATGAGAATTTATAGGATTTTATTTGAGTTAAAATGACTAAGTTTCAAGTCCCTAATTATCTGCCAGAACAACTGGCAGTCAATCGAACGATCGACCGGACCAGAGGTCGGTCGACTGGCCGGTCGACCGATGTGCACAAGATACGTGCACAGGGCCAGCCAAGAAGGCCGGTCGATCGGGCGGTCGACCGACTGAAAGTGCCCCACTCTCGGGTACTACCGGTCGGCCGAGCGATCGACCGACAGGCTGTACTCGGTCAACCGGAGCGCCAACGGTCAGAAATATGACCGTTCGCCGGTCAACCGGCCGGTCGATCGGAATGGCAATTTGGACCTTTCTGGCTGCCAACGGCTAATTTTTTTTAGAGGCTATAAATAAGCCATCTCTTGGGCTGTTTTCAACAAGAATTTTAGAGAGCTATTTTCCCATCTTTATAAGTGTTTTTGCAGCAAGTTTTTTTTAAGAGTTTTTGTGCCAAAAAAATTTATCATTTAATTGTTTTAAAGTGTTGGAAAATCAAAGAAAAGAGAGTCTTTGACTTTGAGAAATTAGTTTTGATCTTTATTTTCATATCTATCTAGTATTTTTCTCAAGTATTTTTCTTTGTTATTTTTTCTTTCCAAACACTTTATTTTCTCACACTTGAGCTATCATATCTATTCATATCTATAGAATCTTGTTTTTGTGAGAAAAATTGTTTGTGATCTATTGTGATCACCAAGTGTTGTTTGTGGTCTATTCGTGATCACCAAGTTGTAATTTTTCCTTTGCTTTGGCTTTGTGCCTATCCCTCTAGTGTAGAGGTGGTTGTGCTTTGGGTTTGTGGCTATCTCTCTTGTGTGGAGGTGATTGTAGTTGAGTTTAGCTTTGTGCATTGATCCCTTGTGTGGAGGTGATTGTAGTTGAGTTTGGCTTTGTGCATTTATCCCTCTTGTGTAGAGGTTATTGAGTTTTGGCTTTGTGTCTTTCCTCTTGTGTAGAGATGGTTGTGTTGGAGAGAGGAGTTGTGTACTCCTAACTTTGTAATTGTAAATTCCTCAGTGGAGGTTCCCTTTGTGGGAGGTCCTGTGTGGACGTAGTAGAAATCCTTCTGTGTGAAGGTAGGGACGTAGAGCAGTGGCTTGAACCTCGAAACATATCTTGGTGTTTGTGTTTGATCCACTATCTCTTACTCTATCTCTTTTATATCTTGCATTGCTTTATATTGTTCATATCTCATACATGCTTGGTATTGTTTATGTGCCCATACTTGTGTTGAACCAAGAGAGCTTCATATAGCACCTCAACTCGTATTTAGAGGAATCTAGAGGAGATAGTCCAGAGCCCTTCACGGGAATTCGGCTACACTCTTTGGTTATACATAGTGTGTTGCATTTGAGTTTTAATTCTGCATCATTTGTCATTAGATTAGCTAGTACACCTATTCACCCCCTTTAAGTGTATTTTCAATTGGTATCAGAACCTACACTCCTGATATTAGGTTTAACCACCTAGTAGTGAGATCTTGGATTGCTAATTTAGGTTTGCATTTGCACACATATAGTCTATACACTCATGGATCACCTTGCCCCTCCCATGTTTGATGTTTGTAACGTCGATATGTGAAAGTTTAAGATGAGTGCTTATTTTAAAACCCTAGGTTTGCATGTCTATCTTGTCACTACCAAGAAAACCTATGTTTGTAATGACAATTACATTGAGGCTAATACATAAGCCTTAGAGACACTTAGGCGCAGTCTTAGCAAAGATTCTCTTTTTATTGTTTCTCATTGTGATTCCGCTTTTACAGTGTAGAACACGTTGACCTCTCCCGAGCTACAGATGACAAACTATGTGGAGAAGTAACCCTTGGTGGATGAGTCTAACGAAACTTGCTATATGGTCCACGGAATTAACTCACTTGAGGTACATTCGGATAGTCAAATAGATGATAGTGCTAGCTCTTCTAATAATAATCATGATAGTATGGATGCCCATGCACTAAATGAAGAACTTTCCCTATTTTTGTGAAAACTTGCGAGAAAAATATAAACTTTTGAAAAAGAAAAGTTTTAAATTAAAAGAAGAAAACGAAGATTTATTTTCAAAGCTAAACATGATTTTACAAGAAAGGGTTGAGATTTCAAGTGAAAGAGACTCCTTAAAAACGCAACTTGACCTTGCTTTAAAGGAAAATAAAATTTTGAAGAATAAAAATGATTGTGATGATGTTTTGAAGAATAATGAGGTTTTGTCTTCAAAACTTGATTTTGTTATAAAAGAGAACAATTCTTTAAAAATAAAATTGCTTTGATTTCAAAAGAGTTGGAATTTGTTTCAAAAGAAAACACTTCTTTGAAAAATAATTTTGATGCTCATGTTTGTCATGTTCCTATTGCCTCTTCTTCTATTGATAAATATGTTGCTTGCTCCACATCTTCTTCAATTATTGCAAATGATATATGTACTTTGAAGAAGAGTGTAGATTGTTTGGGCTCCACTTTGAGCCAATGTGCCATGAACCACACGATTGGAATCCATGTTTCGCAAGAAACATGCTCCTCATATGCATGCACACAAAATACGGCATACACATGCTCATCATGCTCACACACATGATTCTATGCATGCTCATGTGTACACTTGTACATATAGTGGACGTACGAGCCACCTTGTAAAGTTCTGTTATAATAGAATAAATAATTTAAATTTTGCAAACAAATTGTTTGGGTTAGGAAAGGTGCTAACTCTCATGGTCCCAAAAAGGTATGGGTACCAAAATTCACCCCTATTGTATTTGATGTAGGTGTGGGCTCTCACTTGACGTGAGGGTATTGGTGCCTTGATGGTGGATGCGTTTGAGTTTGATGGACACTACATTGGATGCATCACCTTTGAGGATGTTTGGTAGGAGGACCACCATGGTTAGGAGGCCTAGAGATTAGCCCTATTGGTTTAACTCCTTAATTTGTTTGCATGCTCTCATTGATTGACTTTTAGCATGTTTTGATTTTTAATATTCATTATGATTAAAATGCAATGTTAATTAGACTTGAGATACACATGACTAGTACTTGAGATACACCCATGTTTATATAGACTATTATTTTTATGCTCTCACTATAGTTTAGCTATTTGTATATCCTAACTCTAAAGCACATGCATTTACCCTATGATCATGGTTGTTTATGTTTTTTTGCACTTCATGTTTTGATTACATATTTAGATAGAACATTTATTAAAACTTGTGTTTATACTTGTACAACTAATGAGCCACATTTGTTTATCATGTGTTTGTGCTTTGTTGCTCATTTGTACTCATTGGATATACTTGTATAACCTAATTTTGATGATTCTTTCATCTTTACTTATTTTTCCTATTTTTGTACATGTTTGCATAAAAGCGTGTTTATCTTCATGTATATATTAATTTTGTCTAAAACTATTTTGATACCAAATAAACGTTAATTGGTAAATTTACAAGCTTATGCATTGATTTCAACTGGTATTTATTTGGTATCAAAATGTAATTCATGTTTCACTTTCAATTGGTATCAAAATCTACTATTAGTATCTTAAAAATATTTTTTTAACAAGTGACACCAACATTTATTTTTGTCAACTACTATTTGATTTCATTGGTATCATAATTCATTTTGTTGACCTCAAGAAATTCAAAATTTATTTTAAAAGTGGTTTCAAAATTTGTTGATATATATTGCCTATATGCAAGGGGAGCTTAACATCTCTTCTATATATAGATTCATGTTGAGTGTATCTCACATTGAGAAGCTTGACCTCTCTTCTTTACGTGATACACGTGTGTAGGGGGAGCTTAACATTTACGCTTATACATTGTATATTATGCTTTATATGGGTTAGGGTCTAGTCATCCCTTCTTCATGTAATGCATGTATGCAGGGGGAGCTAACTCTACGTCTCTCCTCTTCATGAATGTATATCGCATATACATTTATATTGTTTGATTGTCCTCACCCCTTTGTTGATGAATTGACAAAAAGGGGGAGAAGAATTTAGTGATTTTTATATGCATCTTAATATTTGGTATTTATGCATATATATTTTTGTTTAATTTATGCATTTCATTGAATATTTATTTGTTTATTGCTATGCATGAATTAAGGGGGAGCTTCTATGAAGCTTATCTTTAAACCATGCATATAACTCCATGAGTTTTGTCATCATCAAAAAAGGGGGAGATTGTTGGCCCAAAAGCCCATCACTCTAGTTTTGATGATGATTAACTCATGCAGTTATAGTACTAATAATCTTGTGTTTATATAGTTTCAGATTTACTATCAAGATCTAAGTGTCTACCTTCAATAAAGAAGTTTTGAAGCTAACACATGTGGATTCAAGAGCTCGCACGTCAAGATCGCATCTAGCACTCGGTTAGAGTCAAGCTCTTTGGATCGTGTTTGGATCGAGTCAGTTTGGAGGAGTTCTACAAGAAAACTTCAGTTTGTTTAGTTTAGTTGTGTTTAGATCTTGGGTAAAGATAGATAGTGTTGATATGCTTAAGTTCACACACACAAGTTCAATACGTTTGGTTTTCGTTTAATCAGTTTTTGCATTTCAACTATACAGATATATGGTTTTCATGAATAGATAGAATCAAAACAAGTTTACGTGGTTTAATGTATATTAGATTTCATCTATATACATATACGCTTCATATATTTAGAAAAACTTATTTTGTTGATCCTATTCATGTGTTTAGAGTTTTGTATTTAACAAAACCTATTTTTGAATTTCATGTCAAAAACATAGATATCTTTGACATGTGTATTGGATTCTATCCATACACAATATGCTTCAAATGTGTTTCAATATCATGTTTTTGTATTTATACAAGTTTTGGAGAAAACGGTTTTTCTTTCAAAATTCAAGTATTGAAAAATACGGTTTTTGTTTTAGGCCAAATATTTTATATCACAAAAATAGTTTGTAATATGTGTTGATTTTTGTCATACATATTTGTTCTTCATATATTTAACAAGAACCGATTTTTGTGAAATTTATAAGAATTTATAGGATTTTATTTGAGTTAAAATGACTAAGTTTCAAGTCCCTAATTATCTGTCAGAACAGCTGGCGGTCGATCGGACGGTCGACCGGACCAGATGTCGGTAGACCGATGTGCACAAGATACGTGCACAAGGCCAGCCAAGAAGGCCGGTCGACCGGGCGGTCGACCGACTGAAAGTACCCCACTCTCGGGTACTGCCAGTCGACCGGGCGGTCGACCGGAGCGCCAACGGTCAGAAATATGACCGTTGGGCCGGTCGACCGGCCGGTCAAACGGAAGGGCAATTTGGGCCTTTGTGGCTGCCAACGGCTAGTTTTTTGAGAGGCTATAAATAAGCCATCCCTGAGGTTGTTTTCAACAAGAAGTTTAGAGAGCTATTTTCCTATCTTACGAGTGTTTTTACAGCAAGTTTTTTAAAGAGTTTTTGTGCCAAAAAGATTTATCTTTTATTTGTTTTAAAATGTTGTAACAATCAAAGAAAAGAGTCTTTGGGAAATTGGTTTTGATTTTTATTTTCATATCTTCTAGTATTTTTTTTCCAAGTGTTTTTCTTTGTTATTTTTTCTTTCCAAACACTTTATTTTCTCACACTTGAGCTATCATATCTATTCCTATCTATAGGATCTTGTTTTTGTGAAAAAAATTATTTGTGATCTATTGTGATCACCAAGTGTTGTTTGTGGTCTATTTGTGATCACCAAGTTGTAATCTTTCCTTTGCTTTGGTTTTGTGTCTATCCCTCTAGTGTAGAGGTGGTTGTGATGTAAAACCAACCTCTAAATAAGTTAAGACATGAAAAGATAACTGGGAACTGGCGTGATGTCCTCATCAATTCTCTCGGGGTGGGAGAAACTCAATCCTGTCGAGTGAGGACTCTCCTCACGAAGCATCTCAATCGGGCCAAGGTGGTGGTCGTGGCAGCAGCATGGGTACATCATGTCGAGACCATGGTGGCAGAGGAGGAGCTGGTCTCCATGACGGATCGGTTGTGGAAGATAGCAGCACGATCAAGGCACAGAGAGTAGAGCGAGGCGCATCATCCTTGCTGAAAACGGAGCTGATTCCAGGATCCCACGGGCTATCCAACTCGTAAGCAATGTACGCAATCCTCTTCAGAGTCATATCAAAATCTTTACGCCAAGCGTGCAACTTTCTCGTGGCCTCAGAGTGACTCGTAACCATCACCCTATTATCAATTGTAAATTCCTGCAAAATACTATATGGGTATGCAGCAAATTTGTAGGTGTTATTGCAAATTGCTATCAGCCTAGTGATATCATCAATATGTGCAACAGGCAGATGCAAAGCAGTAGGTATTCTAAGCATAACTCCTAACGATGGGAGAATGAGAGATATAATATGCCTAGAAGGACACACATCTAACGATGGGGTACACGGGACTCGGACACAAACTCTAAACAACCGAAGAAGTATTAGAAACCTTCTGTTGGACCTTGGCAAGAAATTCAGGTGACTCCCTAAAAGATGAATTGATAGGAATAACCATAAAACTAGGTTCAGCACAAGGAGACTCGAATGGCTGACTAGGCACAGTGGGTATATTAGGCTCAACTATCTCATTCACGTCATCATTGGCACTATCAGAAGACATGTGGATTTCATAAATAATCTGTGTGTCGAAATCAACTGCTATGTCTTCAATTATATTAATAGTCTTGGGAGGAACATGGACTTCCTCAATAACCTTCGAGACGTCAACTTCATCACTATACACAATTCTAACATGTTGACTCTCTGAAGGACACTGATGATCATAATGTCCATATCCCTCACATTTATAACACTTAGCTTTAGCATTGACTAGCATTTTGAAAGTCAAGTCCAACTTTAATGCAACATCAAAGGCATCTTCAACAGTGTCTAAGTCATAGGGGCCAGTAATCATAGCACGTTTTATTTTAGGTCGTAAACCCCAAACAAACCTAGTTAGAGTCTCAGAAGGGTGCTCTCTCACGCCACTGCGATGGGTTAAGTCCTTAAACATGGCAATATAATCATGAATGGACATATGACCCTGATGGATTTTGTGTAGCTGGTCTAAGTGGGGGTCCCTATACTGCTGACTAGTCATGATGACTCAAGCAAACAAGCAGATGCAGTGGAGAACCCTAAAGTCAATTAAACTAAATGTATGAACTAAACAAAAATACCCTAAAGTTTAAGTTCTAAATGCAAAGAAAAAATGCATTCATAAAATGATGAAAAATGATAAATACTGATGCAACCACTAAATCGAAGCAAATAGCATTTCAACCAACAAATTAAAGCAATCCATATAGTAGTTGCAAGTAATCTAACAGTTAAATATTTAGATCAAGTTAGGATATCACCTCGAGAATGGAGCAAATCAGGCTTTAATCGGGGCAGAAACAAACTCTGGTGCGCTGATCTGCTGAGCTGAACCTGGCAGACAACCGAAGCTTGAACTAGGATATAAAGGCTGTAGATGTGTAGTGTTGCCCTCCACGAATCCGCTGCTTCGAAAACGGTTCGATTTGGACTTCAAACGAGCTCTGAACAGCCTCCGAAAGATATGATTTGCAGCCGAACTGAATTGAACCAGACTTGGTCTGGTCTGGATTCTCGTTGAGCCAGACCCGGTTCAGTACCGGGCCTGATCTGCTCAGCTTAGAGCGGATAGACCCCTGGTTCGGGTCGGGTTCGGGTACTATGCAATAGACCCGACCCGAATCACTTATCCCCCGATACCCTCTTCAGCGGAGCCCACACGAGCTCACTCCTCCCTCTTTCGATTCGCGGCTAGGGCAGATGAATTGAAGACGAAGCTAGGTCAGAGCTCGGCGGAGATCCGTCGGCGGCGAAGGCGGTGCAAAACTGGTGAAGCTCCGGTGGAATTGATCGGCAAGGACTCTCGGGAGACTTCTGAGGCGTCGTTGCGGGCCCGACGATGATGGTGAATGACCGGAGGGGGCTCGACGATGATGGGAAGTTGAAGATTGCTCCGCGAAGCCTTCAGTGGGCTCCGCTGGGGCGCTGGCGGCACCGAAAGGCAGAGGTGAGGGCGGGTGAGGGCGGTGGGTGGGAACAGGCGAAAATCTCCGACGAGGCACTGGATCCGTTCAGATCTGCCCCGATCAGCGCCGGCGACAGTCTGGACCTGTTGCGACGGGGCAGAACACCGGAGATCCGGCGACCACAGAGTTCCGACGAAGCCTGGTTCTCTCCTCCGACCGGAGTTGTAGTCGACTGATGATAACGAGGCGTCGGATCTGAAATTGAGGCGGCGGAGGCGTCGATCCTGCTGTTGCTGTGGATGGAGACAGTGGCGGCGATCTGAGCTTGTCGTGGCGGAGATCTTCAACAACGACGGTCTCGTCGAGCGGAGGCACGACTGAAGACGAGGACGGCAGTGTTGGAGGACGTCGGTGATGATGACGTCGTCAGGCAGAGGTAGGACGAAGCTTTGTCGGCATCGGCCCAGAGAGGTCGCTGATGTTTGTGGAAGGGGACGGCGATTGCTTCGGGAGGGTCTGGCGATGATGGCGGCGGAGGGCGTGGCTGTCGGCGGCGGCGGAGGCGTGGATGGTGGAGTGCCGGAGGGTTGACGACGATGATCGTGGCGGCGGAATTTTGAGAAGATGAATGAACAGTGCCAATTTGGAATTTTCAGGGATTTTCGAAGGGAATTTCTGGGGATTTTTTACGGAATTTTCACTGTATATATATATATTTTTTTTTTAACAGTGATTTTTTTTTGAATGGATCTGGAATATAGATCTAGGGTTTGGAGACTGGAAGAAAATTTTGAAAAAGGAAAATTTGAAGGGAATTGAAAACCAGGGCTCTGATACCAAAATGATGTAAAACTAACCTGGATCGCAATCACCTTCAAATCATAATCAAAATTTGAAATTGAGAACAAGATAAGATTTTGGGTTTCCACCCCTTATACGGGCTTCTCACCTCAAAACTCGAGAGCAAATAAACTCAAGAATTAAGCCAGATAATTTGAGGAAATTTTAATCATTCAATTGTCCCTTATTCATTGAGTTGAGCCTTAAAGTGAACTCCTCGGATATAACCGATGTGGTACTAAAAGCAAAAATAAACAAAATACAAAATCCTCTAAATAAGTTAAGACATGAAAAGATAACTGGGAACTGGCGTGATGTCCTCATCAGGTTGTGCTTTGGGTTTGTGGCTATCCCTCTTGTGTGGAGGTGATTGTTGTTGAGTTTGACTTTGTGCCTTTATCCCTCTTGTGTAAAGGTGATTGAGTTTTGGCTTTGTGTCTTACCTTTTGTGTAGAGGTGGTTGTGTTGGAGAGAGGAGTTGTGTACTCCTAACTTTATAATTGTAAATTCCTCGGTTGAGGTTCCCTTTGTGGGAGGTCCTGTGTGGACGTAGTGGAAATCCTTCTGTGTGAAGGCGGGGACGTAGAGCAGTGGCTCGAACCTCGAAACATATCTTGGTATTTGCGTTTGATCTACTATCTCTTACTCTATCTCTCTTATATCTTGCATTACTTTATATTGTTCATATCTCATACATGCTTGGTATTATTTGTATGCCCATACTTGCGTTGAACCAAGAGAGATTCATATAGCACCTCAACTCGTATTTAGAGGAATCTAGAGGAGATAGTCCAGAGCCCTTCACGGGAATTCGGCTACACTCTTTGATTACACATAGTCAAGGTTCTAAATATCAGATATCGGAATTGTATCGGATGTGGGTTTTTCATATCGGATATCCGATATCGGAGGAGATATCAAGGATACGCGCGCATATCGAGCGTTCATATCGGATACTACATATAATAAAATATTGATAACTAAAAGTTGGTTTAGTGTCATAGATATAATCTACTTAATAAAAATAATGTAATATGCATGCAAATAGTAAAAAATAATATACATTTGCACGCAATTGTGCAATAAATAAGTTATTTCATATCAGAGATAATTTCGGGCAATTTATCGCTCGATATCGGACTATTTATCGACTGATATTTCAAATATCGGCCATTTTTTGCTGCAAATGATATGGCGAATGATTTTCCCACATCGTATCGGCAGCAAAGAAAAAAAAGAGATATCGAAAAAAAGAGATATCGGCCGATATCTCCGCAGACTCGGCCGATATTTAAACCAGGGCACATAGTATGTTGCATTTGAGTTTTAATTCCGTATCATTTGTCATTAGATTAGCTAGTACACCTATTCACCCCCCCCCCCTCTAGGTGTATTTTCACGAACCTCCACTG
Source organism: Agave tequilana (assembly GCA_038442645.1). Classification (NCBI taxonomy): domain Eukaryota; kingdom Viridiplantae; phylum Streptophyta; class Magnoliopsida; order Asparagales; family Asparagaceae; genus Agave; species Agave tequilana. Next base: position 75,371 of record JAVJIF010033434.1, read on the forward strand.
AGGGGATTTCAAACAAATTTGCAGGCGCAGTAAGAAGATATATCATATAACGGGTCGACTTCTCTACGTACAGAGTCCACTAGGTTTAACTACGATTTGTTGGGACTCATTTACGATATACGAGGGCTACGTATAGGGACTAACTCGTTGTGATTCGTGTGTAGAAGACAGACGAGGTGTTCCATTCTATTTTATGAGAGTTTATTTACCCCACAATGATGGGAGTTCCTTTCACCGCATGGGGGTTGTCATGTAAGCCTACAGGCCCATCTCCAAAAAAAAGTGAGAATTCAGATGTAGAAGGCAACAAGTGAAGCAAGAGTTAAGTAGAAGTGAAAGTGATGTGATTCGGTGATGTGTGTGTGAATCAGAGATCTGGGACATAATAAACTTTACTATGTTTTACCAACAAAACAATCTTGGATAGGAAAATAATTAAAACTAAATGCAAACAAATGAATTTTAACAAAATGTGCAAATATAGTATTACCGTTCTAAATCTAAAATAAAATGATGTAATTACCCAATTACAATGACAAAATCTCGTAAAATCAATGCATATGATCAGTAAACACAGGGTAACGATATCTCACAGTCTCACAATATTTGTGGCAGCAGATATTATTGATAAAATAATACAGATGATTATCGAACCCACAAATAAATAGAACGTGTAAAGAAAACTTACCTACTGATGATCACAGAGATCAGTGACCAATAGAGGATGTCGATTGTAAAGTTCGTCGTCATGGCTTGGGTTATTGTTGCAAAGGGGGAGAGAGGAAGGAAGAGAATGCTTGCAGGAAGAGAGAAGAGATTGCTCGAGAGAGCTTGGCGGCTGTGCTGAGCGTGGAGAAGAGAGAGAAAGAGAGGAAATAATGATTAGGGTTAGAGTTTAGATAAAAGAGATAATTAGATTGGGATTAGGAATTTAAATCCTAAACAAAAATTGAGATAACACAAATCTCACACAAATAATTTCTTTATTCAAAATTATTCATTAATCATTCCAACTAATCAAAGAGTTTATAAATAGACTTTACAAATTTTTAGTTCCAAATCACAGCCGATGTGGTACTAAATAAAAAAAATACAACTACTAATAAAAATCAAAAATAAAAAGTACATGAAAATCCTTGAATTGCTCGAATCAGACTTGAGTTTCGCGACTTCGTCTTCTTTGGTTCACGTGCCATGGCTGGATGCCCACATCAAAAAGAGAAAAGGGGAGGTGTCGTAACACCCATAACAAAGTGTGGTGTATGTAGAGAGAGAGTCAAAGAAACAATTTCCTCTCTTTTGTATTGTCAAATCTTGCAAAGTTTAGTTCAAACCCCTTGTCTTCAATCGTATTAGTTTTAAATCCCTTCTCAATTATTAGCCTAATGTCTCCTTGTTCATCAAGCGATATCTAAGGCAGCATCGCGACTCTTCTTTTCTTTTGGTGGGGGAACAAAATCCATAGCCCAGTCTTGAACTCGGGGCCTCCCATAACCTAACCCATGCCCTTGCCAGTAAGCTAGGCCTCAGTGGTCACTACAACTCACTATACTGCTTCAACATCATTTTCGAGTTTTTGTTAAATATTTTGGCAATCCTTTGCATGAGAATAGATTTTCACAAGCCTTAAGCCCATTGAACACAATCTTTCCACTTAATTTCACACTATCATTGGAGAAGGCGTACTTTATATTATTAAGATTATCCAACACTAACAAAAAGAACTTAGGATGTGGAAAAAATAAAGAAAGAATCACAAAAAATATAATATTAGAGTTTATTAGTAGCCGTTTATTAGTAGCCTTGATTTGACCAGAAACGAGAGCCGACAATCATAGAAGAGGAGGTTAAATGGGAATGAAGACTCGAATCCTCAAATAGTAGGATGGAATATGGTCTTGGAAGAGGAGATGGACTGTGGAATTTCAGATACATGGGAATGCTGAGTTGATTAATATATTTGATAGGTGAGACTAAGATCACAATGCAATGGCTGATTTCAAGTGTTAGTTAACAGTATCACATCTAGTCTACCAATCGAGCTAATGTGAAAAATAAGGATGGACATCATTGACAGACCGTTATAAAGTAATAAAATTCTATCAATCTTTCCATGCAGCCATCTTAGTTTAGAGTTGTGTGCTCCATATCTAACCCCATTCTGGTACAAAATGCTTAGCAGGTGCCTGGTGGATGCGTGCATTATGTTCATACAATACAAGTAAGACAGCAGGTCTGGAAGTGAGATATCAGTTAATAATTATATAACTAGTGGATTAATAAACTCTCACTTGCATGCTCCGATATCATAAAAAGTTTGATAATGTAAACTTACGAAACACCAAGATTAAGAATGTCTTCAACCCAAACATCACCTTTCTTCTCAAACCCACATCTATTCTGCAGAGCAAAGAACAAGGCACAAAGAGGGCATCATTACATGAATAAAATAGTTTACTCAAATATGAACAGTGTTAATATCTTGCAGATTGGCAAAGAGCCACAAGCTCAGAACTTACAGGATTGAACTTGATTGCAATGACCTGTTGAATATCATCTTCTGAAAGAATGCCAACATGGACAAGTTCCATTAGCTCCTTTTTTGAGATATTCCATTCTTGTTCCCTCTGATAAAAATAATCATCAAAAGGATGTAGGTCGATAAATATGAGAATATATCAAATTAAGTTAAGAACCTCTATGATGAATACAAGAGTACCCCCTTAATAAGGTTTCTTTCAACAATGCCAACACGAAGGCCCTTGGAGACAAGTGCAGTAGCTATAAAGATGCCCAAAGTACCTCCACAAACTAACACATCAAACATGCAGCTAGCATTGTCACCCAGATCAGAGTGGAACGATGAACCATTAACTCGGGAAACAACTTCCTGGATTTCCTTAGCTGCAAAGAATGGACAAATGATAGTCAGGATCTTACATAAAATCTAAGCTCCATAATGATACACCATTGAATTTGATTTTCATTTTAGCGCATCTAGTTGCTGAAGATAAAGCATTTGATTCCAATGAACAGCTACTTTTGCATAAAACCACATCACATATTTGTCCAAGGTCGAGATATAATGTGATCATAGTGGGAGGAAACGAATCAATTTTGACAGTCTTGCATGAGAAAATAATATAAACTGATGCATCGAGATTCTATTAAAGGGATGTATGATTGAACATTAACCCCGGATAACGTAATCACATGAAAGGTTCAGGCTAATCTCCAACGGCTAAGAATATAAAATCGAGCTCAATAGAGTAAAACAGAACAGTTGCAGAGGGTTATCTTTCTTCAGTGGTGATTAGTCACGCTATGGTCGCATGTGTCTATGATATCAAATAATGGACTGACAATGTGACGTCAACCCCTAAATGGGTCCTAATTTGTTAACAAGAAACTGTGGACAGTCTTACTAAGGAGCAAGTTAGCATGCTCAAGAATGTAGCTTGTCTATCTGTAGCTTAAACTCACGCAAACAAGGAGCAAACCTCCAGAATTCTCGTAGACAAGTAAACAGCCAACAGCGCATGGAATATTCGAAGTTACATGTTGATCTATAGCAAATATTCAATGTCTCTGGAAAGCCTCTAAAAACAAACTTAAAGGCTTCAGTAGCATATATTCAATACAACAAATAGAATATAAATCTGTACTCACTCTTTAAAATTGAAATTAACTGAGTGATGAAAAAGTAATATAAGTTTGACAGCAAGTACTATTATCTAGAAGTAGTAATTTTATCTAGGACATCACAATCTACCATAATTAAGAATAAGCATGAAAATTAGTAAAAATTAAAACATTACCCGGTGAAGTGTCACATATACTAGACCACAGTTGGTCCAATCTTTTCAAACCAGTATACGAGTTAGAGCCGCCAGCGCCACCTGCTTCACTACTTGTTGAAATCTTTTCCATTATCTCCTATAAGTTGTTTCACACTTTGCTCAGTTTCAACTATAAATCAAAACAGTTAAGAATACAATGATTCGATAATGAAGAAATTTACTAATGCTACAGGACAAGTTTTTAGAGAATCTTTTCAGTACAAATTTTACTTTCTTGGAGGGCATTATGTATACAGCGGGAAAACTTCAGATAGTGAGTGAAGTCGATGTGGTTTATTCACTTTTGTGTTATATTTCTTCAAAGATGTTACTTTTGTTTTTCATGGATGGATTGTACATGATGTCCTAGTCTTTTGATGTCAAGTCATTGATGGAATTAGATTGATTTTAGAATAATTAGATCCTGATTAACGGGATAGATGCTCTCCTAGTGGTAATGGATCAGCTGTATTTGTTATAATTCTTTTAGTTGCATAATTTAGAGAAGGAATCTGCTATGCTTCTTTACTGGTTGGTGAATAGGTTTCCATTCTTCTATTTATTTTTATCCATGTCTCTCTACTCCTATTTGAGACTGAAACCATCTCTTCACTCCCAAAAAGGTTCCATTTTTTTTTGGGATATCATAGCAATACCTCGCTTGCATCATATTACAACCACGACACGACACACACACACACATTAAGGGTTCATATTGATGATATTGATGCTAAAAAACCATTGGTCAACAATAATACCGATACCGATACCGAGATTTTAAACCATGGTATGCATGTATGTGCGTATAGATACATATATGTACACACGTACACATATATGTACACACACATATCTATCTATACATATGTATGTGTGCATACATGCATAGATACATACATGTGTGCGGGTGTGTTTGTGTGTTTCCAAAAAGAAAAGGTAAGTGCGGCTGTGTGCGTGTGTGTGTGTGTGTGAATGCAAACAAACTGATTAGGTGAAATTTTTTTGTGTGATGGAAAATTTGACCATACAAATTCGATGGTCAATGTTGTCCATCACAAGCTGCACATATAAAACATGTGGACACAAAATCTTGTAGTTTAGATGTTTCTTACCTGTGCATCAAGTGATCCCCAGGGAAAAAGTTTTAAGGCTATAAGCAACGCATATGGAGACTCCCTGATGCATGGGTAATAAATCTTGAAACAGTCTGAATTTTGGTCCGCGTGATGTGTTTTATGATGTGTAAATCATGACAAAAGTGTTGGTTTTCAATAGCATTATAGCACAATGTGCAATTTCTCGATAAGAATAACATCTCGCTGTCTAATTTTGTTATGTCATTAAATATGCGTTTGTACCTGTGTTGGTGGACAGTTTTTCAAAAGGGAAAAATGCACCAAAGAAAAGCTTTTAAGAAAGAAATCTGAAACTGAGTGACTACCTTTTCATATACATCGAATTTTTTCTACCCGCCACCTCTCTTTAACCCCACAATTCTATTTTAACTTGTAGTGGTCAAAATCTGGTTAACCCTAGGGATCGGACACGTGTTCCACCGCACCAGAGGTACCTTAAGTAGACAACACGCCCAAGATGCCAAGCGGCTCACATGCAACCCTGATGAGAGAGGTCTCAGGCCCAACCCCGAGACATAATCCAACTCCGAGGAGAGAACCCCGAGTCCCTTTTCACCCCGACATCCGCAACTACCAGACTTCACCCCAACTAGACAGCTCAATAGCAAGGTTTCTGGATTGCAAGAATGGTTACACCTGCCACGAAATTCCTACATTCTAAATACCCTCTATTCCAGCAGGGATGGTTATGATAACGGTGGATATCTCGACATGCCAATCCCAACAATAAAGTACGCCAATCTAAACGGATATGGAAGAATCTTAATCGTGGATCATGAATAACGGAGAAAGATCTACATCATCAGTTACATCACAAACAGCTTACTTATAGGCAAAAAAAAAGGACAGGGCGATGGACAAAAAAAAGAAGAGAAAAATGTATTGAGAAAAATCTCTTGTAACACGCAGAAAAAAGATAGTGAATCATTCCTCTCTCCTCCCTATGATTTTTTCCATTCTGGGTTTTCACGTAAAATCTCTGTCTAGTTTGCCGATTGGATCTTTACATTCTATATCATTCTAAGCAGATCCTCCTTGCTTGTGGTGTGAGATCGATCATTTGATCAATCGCATAGGAAAATCTCCACCACAAACTGGTGCTTTCATCATCTGAGTCCCAACACTTAGGTTTCTCTCATACCAAACTCATCATCAAAAAGCCTCTCCACCAAGTCATGGTCCCGAAAAAACAGTCGACCACCAGTGAAGTGACCACCTCCAAGGGCAAATCTGTGGCCACCGCTGGAGACATTATTCCCCTAGAGATCTACCCCATCGTAGAAGATATTGTCTCCGCGCCTTCGTAGGGGGGCAATTGGAGACATCCACCCGTCGTCCGTTTACGAAGCCCAACTTCCCCAAATGTTCGCCGATATGAAGGAAGAATTGGTGAAGCAACAAGTTCTGTTCGACCACCAACGGGAGCAAGCAAAACAAGATCAAGAACACGCGGCCCGTGAAGGGGAGAAGATGAAACACTTAAACGACCAGCTGCTCGCCCAGATCACGGTCCTCCAAAACATCCAAGTAACGCTCCTGTCGCCAGAGAGGTCCAGTGCTACGGACGTTACAAGTGACAAGCAGTCTCAAAGTTAGAGGCGTTGCAGAGCAGCCTCCCCCACTCCATCGGAGCAATCCGATGACGAGTCAAGTTCCCTCATCCCGCATGAAGAATCGACCTGATCAGTCTCGGAGGAGAACTAAGGCATTCATCCGTGTCCAAGATCTCGACAAGCTCGTACAAGAGCGAGTCGAAGAAGCGAGTATGCCATATCACTACAAATTCAGGGCCATCGTCATTGATGCATCCAATTCTCCCCTCTCCGAGGCCATACTGGAATACGAATTTCCCAAGAAGTTCGAGATCCTGACTTTTGATTGCTACTCCAGTCAGAACGACTCAGTTCAGCACCACCATCGGTACCAGGACAAAATGGTGATCCATTCCAGAAACGACTTCATCTTGTGCCAGATCTTTCTCTTCAACTTGAAAGGGGTAGCCTCCGACTGGTTCTATTTCCTTTCACAACGCTCAATTCACGGCTTCGGAGATCTCATCAAGTTGTTTCTCACTTAATACTCTTCCGGTCATGAGTTCAAGCAGAACAATTATCACCTCCTCTCCATTAAAATGAGGCCCTCCGACAGTCTCAAGACATACATTGGCTACTTTCAGAATCAGCTGGGCAAAGTACATGATTGCAGTGAAAACGCATCCGCTATCGCATTCATCAGTGGACTACGGATCACTCACCCACTGTACAAGTATCTGGTGAAATATAATGTCATCCATTGAAGCAAGATTTTTATACCGAGCCCAGTCATACATCCAATTAGAGGAGGCAATGAAACGCTCCGCCAACCCATCTTTCAACCGCATCGACGATGGAACAAAACCAAAGTCACAACACAGAGGCCCCTCCGTTGACCTCCAAGGTCGTGGGCAAGGCACTTTCAAGAAGCAACTATTCTCACACCCCCAGCAGAACCAATTCAGAGCCTACCAAGTATCCGACAGCTTCACCCGCTGAAGCTCCCGATTCAAGACATCTTCGAGGCCATCAGGGGTCAATCCTGGGTGAGTCGTCTGGAGACCAAGACAGATGACCCTGTTCGTCTCAGGCGAAAGACTACTGTTCATTCCACGACAACAAGGGGCACCGAACTTCTCACGTCGGTCTCTCCTAAAGTACCTTGAATATCTCATCCAGAAGGGCTATCTCCAAGAGTACACCCTCGCACCCGGAGACAGAAAGACAATGGGAGATCTCGTCTCCGAATCAACCTCAACACATAGTCACTTAATACAGAACGATTGACTGACACAAATCCGAGAAGTAAAAACAGAGAAGTTTCTCAAACGGATAAAACTCCCTGTATTTTATTTACTTTCATGTATTTTTAAAATTATTTAATAAAAATGCATTCTTAACGACTTTCCTACATCCTTCTAAGGGTCTGTGGAACTTGCTCATCGGCCCCAGCACGGCCAGCCTACACGTTTTCTTCTCCTGACGGAACGTATGAGGAGGGATCCCCCCACTCGAGAATGACAATGCAGGTATTCATCTCCAGAATCACTCCGGCTCATTCTTGATCAGATTACTGCTAATCTCAGCTCCGCGACTAAAGGCTCCCTTCACCCGGGGCCTTCGTCTGTGTGCGTTCTGAGGAGAGAAGCCCCAGTCAAGAACGGTTTACACAAGCATTTGCCTCCGGGCGACTCCTTAGGCTCATCTCTGATTGAGCAACAGCCCTCCGAAAGGCTTATCCCTAATTGGGCAACTGCCTTCCGGAAGGTTCATCCCCGATTAAGGTACTGCCAATTTGTCTGTGTTTTGAAGAGGAAAGCCCCTACTCGAGAATCGCAGTACAAACACCTATCTCTGGGCTCCAAAGGCTCATCCTCAATTGGGCAGCTGCCCCCGAAAGGCTCATCCTCAATTGAGCAACTGCCTATCCAGCTCCGCAGCTGAGGGCTCTCCTCACTCGAAATCTTATGCTTGTGCATTCTGAGAAGGGAAACCCCCACTCAAGAATAACAGCACCATATCAGCCTCTCTGCTTAGTTCAACTCCGCGACTGAAGTCCTCACTTCACTTGGAGATCAGTGCCTCTCGGCTCAGTTTAACTCCTCACTTCACTCAGAGACCAGCGCCTCTCAGCTCAGCTCAACTCCGCAACTGAATTCCTCACTTCACTTAGAGACCAGTGCCTCTCGGCTCAGTTCAACTTCGTGACTGAAGTCCTCACTTCAAGACCAGCGCTCTCGGCTTAGTGCACTCCATGACAGAAATCCTCACTTCATTTGGAGAACATATGTCTGTACGCACAGAGATGAAGACACCGTCCACAGACAGCATTACAGACATGTTATATTCTTTCTATCCAGAAGTCAAGCCTCTAAAGGGGCAAGATCATTTCACAATACAAATCAGGCAAGATCTAGACAACTCATTCATTTTCATTGCAAAATACACACAATTACATTTCATTAAATTTCATTATGTCATTACATCTGACAAGTAAAATACATGAAATCTTCTACATCCTCGTGTTTACTTTCTGAAAAGAAATATATGGTACACAAGAACCGGTCATGCCACCACTTACAGACCCCGGCACAGAAACAGCTAAGACATGTCCGTCGGGGATCCTTCGAGGGCAATCTTCATCCTTTCGACGGTTCCTAGAGCAGGTAATTATATCTCACCAAGAAGTTGCACGCCCCTACAAGGAGCTAGACGAGCACCAACCACTACTGCAATCCCCTAGAAGCCCTCCAAGAGCGAGGCAGCGACTTCCAGCCATACGAACTCCACAGAACATACTAGAAGGAGAAAACCTTCCTCTCCACCACTATATTCTAAGGCAGAGGGTCAGGCTCAGGGGCAAGAAGCATCCACTGACGCACCTGATAAAAAGCATCACAGTCATTTTTTAAGCCATCTATGTTGTGTTTCGCGTCTCGCCCGAGTCGAGGTCGCGACACCGCGATCGATGTGGAACGATGCCCGCCGAGTCGACGGCCGAGATCATGACTTTGAACCATGGCCTACACCTTATATGGAGGGAGGGTTAGATTCTTTAGAACGACCCTCACCCCCTGGAAAAACGGCAAATAAGGAACCAGATCATCAGCTCCAATCGAAGTGCGCCAGCAAGCAATCGCCCCAGACAGCGAAGCCCCGTCGCGATGACTGACATGTCAGCGGGGTCACCACGATGACTGGCATATCACGTCGAGCAAACTCCTGAGCAGCGGGAGCCCCACCATCTCCACCTTTCTTTCCTCCACCGACGAAGAAGAAGGAAGACATCGCAGCCCACCAGAGCAAGAATTTTGAAAGCAAAAAATATTCAGAAGATGAACAGATCTCCCTTCACAGATCAGCCCTATTTATGAATGGGAAGGAAACCAAGCGTCACCCATTCAAAACTTCAATCTCCAAGAAACTGGTCCACGTCCCGAGATTTTCAGTACGACAGGATTTCAAGATACCATGCGCCGCTGCCGCACGATCTCACCTATTAAAGGACTGGGAGATTCGAAAAGACGCCAGCCTAGAAGCCAGTTGTAGACGCACAATAATGAGCCTGATCCAAACTTGAAGCTTCCAGAAGAGTTCAGTGCACTAATGTTTCCACCGACATCGCTCTTCCGATTCTCCTCCCACAACTCTGGCAATCACAAGGGCGAGTTTTGTAGTGGTCAAGATCTGATTAATCCAAGGGATCGTGACACGTGTCCCACTGCACCAGAGGTATGTCAAGCAGACAACACGCTCAAGATGCCAAGCAGCTCACATGCAACCCTGAGAAGAGAGTCTCAGGCCCAACCCCGAAACACATCCCAACTCCAAGGAGAGAACCCCGAGTCCCTTCTCACCACGACATCTGTGACCACCAGACTTTACCCCTACTCCTACTAGACACAGCTCAACAGTAAGATTCCGAATCGCAAGAATGATTACGCCTGCTATGAAATCTCCACGTTCTAAATACTCCCATTCCAGCAGGGACAGTTGCGGATAGTGGCAAGTATCTCAACATGTCAATCCCAACAATAAAGCATGGCAATCTAAATGGATACGGAAGAATCTTAATCGCGGATCATGAATCGCGGAGAAAGATCTGCACTATCAGTTACATCACAAACAACTTACTTATAAGCAAAAGAAAGAAGGACAGGGCGAGGAAAAATGTACTAAGAAAACCCTCTTGTGACACACAGAAAAAGATAGTGAATCATTTGTCTCCCATTCCCGCGATTTTTCTCATTCTGGGTTTCCACATAAAAATTACTGTCTACACCTGTTTGCTGATGGGATCTTTATAGTTTGTATCTTCTAGGCAGACCCCCTTCTTGCTTGTGTTGTGAGATCGACTGTTCGATTAATCGCATAGGAAAATCTCCACCATATACCTAAACAGTTTTAGTGTTCCAGATGATGCTCAAAGTTTTCCAAATCTGCATGTTTTATCTAATTTCTACTCCACCTTTCTATCTCCTTTTCTCTGAGAATATGCAATGAAGCTAAAGCTCCAGCCATAATATATATGCATATGACTATGTGTGCGCATGAGGTGAAGGGAGGTCAAGTGCCATAGGAGGAACTTTTCTCCTGTGTTGCATATAAAACTCCAAATTTCCCACCTCCACATCACAATATGACCCTTCATGATCTCCATGGCCTAAAACATGGTTTTATGAAAAATCATGTGATCAGTGTTCTAAAAAAAGGTTTAAGCGACCGATTAATCGTCCACTTAAATGTTTTTGGCCTGAAGCCGAGCAGAATTTGAAGAAAGCGGTCTGATTACTCGGTCAAGCGATTAATTCGCTTAAGCGATGATTAAGCGTCTAATCGGTGATTAATTAGCGTCCGTTTAAACGTTATTCAACCATTTTCTAAATGGATTCGAATTTTGAACCCATTAAGCTAATTGAACTCAAACCCGATCTAATAAGTGAGGATATAAATTGTCGCGTGTTGGAGAATTAGGACTCGCGAGCCCTAAATTTATCCGCATCCTCGATCCTCCTGTGGCGACGACGAAGCTCCTGAATCTCACAAAAAAGCTCTTGATGCTCATAACGACGAGAAGACGAAGCTCCCGAAATCCTGATTTTATCTAAAGCTCCCAAAGCTCACGACGGCGACGATACTCTTGGGGAATTAAAGCTCCCGAAGCTCGACGAAGAAGAAGTTCACAAAGCGCTGATCCTCCTGTGGCGAACTCCCCTTCGACGATGACCTCCCCTTGTAGTGGATCCTCCCACTGCGACCTCCCTCTTTGTCGACAAAGACCCCACTGCGATTAGCTCTCTGCTCAGCAGAAAATCGTGGACGGCGACCTCCTCATGCATCGACGGCGACCTCCCCTTGGTCAACTCTCTCTCCCCCTCGCGTGCACGTATTTTGCCTAAGTTCTTGCCAATGCTCTTTGTTTCTTTTAATAAGTTGATGAGTGCCTCAAGGGTGAGAAGGATAGAGTTGCAAATTACTTGCAGTTGCATCTAGCAGTGAACCAAAGTTGTTGGAAGTATGTTTTTTTATATATTTGTTCATTTAAAAAGCATTTTTTAACTATAGTTGTTGCAGGTGGAGGTACATTGATGTACTTTAAACTGATTGTCATTATTACTTTTAAATGCTTCTTAATACTAGCAATTTAATTTTTCAAGTTATGTTTACTATATCTTTTATGCTTTTTTGGAGTTTATAGAACTTATATTTCATGTTTTAAGTATTATAATATATTATTATATATTATAATAATAATAAAACGTGTAATCCGTTTAATCACTGTTTAAACTGTTTAAGCATTATGCGCTACCGGACCGCGCGCGTACTAAAACCGCTTTTTAGAACATTGCATGTGATAGAGACATCTGTATCATATGGATATAGCAATCGCATTTGTTTTATTGTTTAAAAACTATTTATTTTATCACCACTTGTTATAAGGTGTTCAAAGCTCCAAATGTTCCATCCATACGCGTATTAGGGCATAGAGGTACATAGGTGAGCAAAGATCGTGCATTTATGGTGGAAATTGGAGGCTCTAGAGCGATATAGAAGGAACTTTCTGTTAGGATTGTGACTGAAAAATGTCATGAAGATATACAAAGCTTCAGAGATCAAGAACGGACACCTTGGCATAGTCGGTGCACAGGCTAGTCACTCATGGCCAAGGTAGTTGACTAATGAAGAATTAGTCGACTAATGTCATCTCAGGAGTCGACTAATGGCGCAAACAGAGAGTAGGTACATCTCAGTAGTCGACTGTAATAGTCAACTAATGGCAAGATTAGTTGACTAATTATCTGGACTAGTCGACTAATTGACATACTGGCAATTTTCTTTTCAGATTCTGTTTTCATTTTGAGTTGAACTCAGGTCTGAGGCGGTGATATTCGTGTTGCTGAAGTTTGTGTAAGATTATGGTGATCCTATAGTCTATAAATAACTCCTTGGGGTGGCCTTCAATGTAATGAAAGAACAATGTAGAGAATAAGAGAGATTCGTAGAGAAGTTTTAGCCATAAGAGTTCGTTGTTCTAGACGACCATCAAAGGGGTTGTAATTTTCTTAGCGGGGGTGTGAGTATTTCTCATTTGTACTCCTCCAAAGTTAATAAAGTTTCTCCCCTTCTTCCGTGAAGGTACATAAGATCTGTTTGATCGGTGGAACCATGTTAAATTATGTGTTGGCTTTCTCTACTTCGGAATATCTTATCTCTTCTTCTTATTGTTACCCTACGATCATGTCTTTCCATTGATCGATCCACAACAACTGATATTAAAGCATATCAGTTCATTTTGCAACAATTAGTATCAGAGCACGGTCAACGTGAAGATGTCTACAATCAAGTTCGATATTCAAAAGTTTGATGGTGTCATCAATTTCAACAGGTGACAGATTAAGATGAACGTCATCCTGACCCAGAGCGGGTTAAAGAAAACATTACTCGAGAAGGAGAAAAGCCTGAAAACATGAAGGAAGAAACTTGGCAGAAGTTGAATGAGAAAGCCTTGACGGCTATTCAGCGTTACTGGTGGACGAAGTATTGGATGAGTTTTCTTCAGAGAAAACAGCATTCTCACTGTGGAGCGACTTCAGGATCATTATCTGAAGAAGTCATTGGTGAATTGATTGATTCTAAAGCAGTGTCTTTTTCTTCTCCACGCGCATGAAGATACACCTATCAAGTCTCACATTTCAGATTTTTCTCTATTATCAATGATTTAGATAAGATAGAGGTTAAGATAGAAAATAAGGATCAAACACTTCTATTGTTGTGTTCTTTACCTTCTCCATCAAGAGCATTAGGGAAGTTATCATCTATGAAGACAAATCAACTATCAAGGTCTATGAGGTTAAAGAGCATTTACTTAACAAGGACAAAATTGACAACCAGTTGACGAGTGAGTCTCATCGTAATGATGCTGGGCAAGCTCACTTTATAAAGGAGAAGAGTAATAATGGAAGTTCAACGGGTAACGCAAAACACAAGAATTTGGTGTGCAACTAGTGTCACAAGAAATGACACATTAGAGCCAATTATTGGACTCGCAAGAAGAAACAATAAGATGTTAATGTCACTGAATTGGTTGAAGGAGATGAAGATAATGTGACATTCTATCTATTACAGATAGATCAACCGTTAACAAAGATAAATAGATTATTGACTCTGAATGTTTACAGCATATCAGTTCTAATAGAAAGATGTTCTCATACACTTTGGTTCAAGGGGATAGTTCATGGGAATTCTGCTATGAGTAAGTGATTGACAAAGGAACAATCCAGTTTCGTTCTTATGATGGATGCATCACTACTCTTTAAGGCGTTCATCATGTTTCTGAATCAATGTACAATCTCATATCTCTTAGAGCCCTACATGAAGAAGAGTCAATTTCAGTTCTTAAGTTGATCTTATGAAGTTTTTAAAGATGCCCAAGTGAATTTCAAGCCGAGCATGTCGGCAATTTACATGTTGCGAAATTCAGAGGATACAGTTGATGGATTGTGGTTATCCTCAGCTTCAAGATCAGAGGTTGTGAAATAATGAGAAACTACGATGGTTTCGAACTCAGATGTTCAATTTTAGACTAGGCGGCATCGGTGCACAACAAGGAAGTCCAGATCACTACTCTTGCGTTAAAGCAAATTCTCATAAATCCTACGTGGATCAAGGAGATCGTTGGGGAATCAAGTTCAAGTTGGGCCTGAACCTGTTCGATCCAATCAAGTTGTGAAACCCATGACGTGTTATGGAGAAGAGGGAGCGAGATGGAGATGAAGTCAGGAGTTGTTCAATTGTGCATTGATGGAAGCACATGGAGCATAGTGGCTATTCTCGGAGTTGGACGTATTCAAGTCAAGAGAGAAATTATTAGGATTGTGATTGGAATATATCGTGAAGGTTATGAAGCTTCAGAGATTAAGAATGGACAGCTTTGCATAATTGGTGCACATGCTAGTCACCCATGGCCAAGGGTAGTCGATTAATGAAGAATTAGTCGACTAATGACATCTCAAGAGTCAACTAATAACGCAAATAAAGAGTGGGTATATCTCAATAGTCAACTGTATAGTCGACTAATGGCAGAATTAGTCGACTAATTATCTAGACTAGTCGACTAATCGGCATGCTGACAGTTTTATTTTCAGGTTCTGTTTCCAGTTTGAGTTGAACTCGAGTTTCCTTCTCCTCTGAGATGGTGTTATTCGTGTTGCTGGAGTTTGTGTAGGATTAGGATGATCATGTGGTCTATAAATAACCCCTTATGGTGACATTCAATATAATGAGAGAACAATGTAGAGAACAAGAGAGATTCGTGAGAGAAGTTTTAACCATAAAAGTTCACTGTTCTAGGCGGCCTCAAAAGGCTTGTAATCTTCTTAGCGAGAGGTGTGAGTGTTTCTCATTATACTCCTCCAAAGTTAATAAAGTCTCTCCCTTCTCCTGTAAAAGTACACACAATCTGTTTGATCGGTAAAACCGCATTAAATTGTGTGTTAACTTTCTCTACTTTAAAATATCTTATATTTTCTTCTGATCATTGTTGGACGATCCTGTCTTTTCGTTGTGCCGATCCGCAACAACTACTATCAAAGCATATCAGTCTGTTTTGCAATAATGTCATATAGCAGCTTATCTATTGTATCCTCGAGATACACACATATATATAGAGCAAAACAGATCTATATCAGCAGCCTATACTGAAACAGACATGACAGCATGCCCCACCACTCAATTGTGTTGAATCTAGTCATGGAATGGATGGTTTTTTTGTAAAATTGTCCATAGATTATATATCTAATGCATATCTAATGCAAATGAGGGGTAGGAAAGGATGCCATGTCAGTTTTATTATGTAAGTTTGTAGTGACAATGCAAGCCTCGTTTATATTATTTTTATTATTATTTTATTATTATTATTAGAGAGAGACTTGACTACTTTTTAAATGATTTAGATGTAAACCCTTCCATTGAAATTGTATTATTATAAGGCATCTACTTAGATGAAGAATTCTTTTGAAGTTGATGCACACAATTTGAAATGCCCAAAACAAAACATTTTAGATGATTTTGAGTTTTGCTATATATTAGGTGAATGCAAAAAGAATGGCCAAAATTAGTAAGCTATTAAGTTCTATGATCCAAAATATTGGAAGCCCAAAAAAATGGTGTGCAAGAGTTTTAAAGGGTTTATATCATGATCCAAAGTTTGAACTTTTCAACATGTATGTTCAAAATTACGGAATGCGATAGGTGGGGTAGGGCGGCGAAGCCACCACCCAGTGTCTCACCACCTAGGTGGTAGCCTAGGCAAAAAAGCCTTTTTCATACAAACTAAAAAATCGTGCAACAAATCAGACTCTGACCTGACTTCACTTCCTTCGCCACCATCGGGATCTCCGCAGCCAATCGTCATTGCCACCTCGGCCCCTCTTTGCCTATCCTCTCTCTAACCTATTTTTTCCCACCATCTCTTGATGAGAGAGTTAAGGTGGAGGCGGGGACACGGGCAACGAGAAACAGTAATTGGTTGCAGGCCCCTAGAAGCGAGGGAAAACTTCAAAGGTGGCGAAGCTAGGTAAGCTCCAAATTCTTTTCTTTTCAAGAGTCAGGTGCCTAATGTGGGCACTTACTCCAATTGGAGTAGTTTAGGTGTTGAGCCTGCACTTACACTAGTTTTCACAACATTGTGTATGTCCCAGACCATATTCTCATAAAGTCACTATTTTTTATCGGTTGTAATGCGGTTATTTAATGGATGAGCAAGAAATCTCACAACCATCTAATTTTGATTATAGTCATTCTAAATTATGTAGATCAACTTCAGCAGAGTGCTAGTGGGACCTGGATCACGGGTAAAAATGTGGGAGTGGGCTGTGGGGGGGCAAAGGTGGAAGCAAGGTTATTGAGAGTCTCAGGTTCAAGTCCAGCTACAGCCTAATGTTCAAAAAAAAAACTTCAACAGAGTAGATTAAAGTGGATACTGTATGATCAAATTCCAATGAGAATCAAGAAGTAGCCAAAGTTCTCTCCTCATTTTATGTCTCTGCTCGCGCATGTGTGTATGTATAAAAAGAGTTTTATAAGAGAGTTAATAAAGCATTACAAGTCCACACAATATCCCCACACTATGTAAACAATTGCAGCTTCTACATTACTAGCCCACCGAAACACTTGCTAAATCAACTAGAGCAAAATTAGCGCATGTTTAAATAAACCCAACATCAGCAGTAACACCATTAAGAGATGCATTCCAAACACCAAAACACCAGCAAGTTTGAAACAAGGGATACATAGAACATTCAGCTATCCTAGCTTGGTTCGAAGAAGCTCAAGAAAACTGCACGTGGAACCTATTTCTTGCACCTAACATTTACAAGGCAAAAACAAGGATCCTGCCCAAAAATCCCACCTTCCTAGCTCGTGATCCTACCTAAAAGATTCACTGTCAAAACTTTCCTAGATGACACAGATTTTTGTGGTTGTATCACCTCTTTGAGTGACATGTTTCCACTTTTCCACTAAAGGGAAGAATTGAATGTGAATCATTAATGTAATGTTATAGGATTAGCCATAGTAATATACACACTCGGTGTTTGAAATTTGTGTATATTTAACATTCAAAATGTTATTTATATAATCCTACATATCCCCTCCTTCATAAACCTAGAATTTAATTTTACACACATTTGTAAACCTATAATGTAATTAAATTTTCTTTTAGCATGTAGACCCTTATAAAGTTGGAAACTACACATGTCTAGAAAATTTCCTTTCTTTAAGTAAAGCATGGATGAAGGGAGGTGAAGGCATGTGTGACTTGGAAATTTGTTTATGCTATTACAGAGATTTTGAGTCTATATACCCTCATTCATCTTTTAGTCATTCGCTAAGTGACCTCACACTACTAAATGTAATAAGACCAATATGGGATACAGTAGAGGCCCATTTATAACCCCAAAGTCCCAAACCTCTGCAATCATTTGGGTTCATACCTCAACCCAAGTAAGTGTGACCTTCGGTTAATTAGAAATAAAAGTAGAATATAAAGTTAAACTCATTACTTTCTCATGAATTATTAAAGATCATAGATTCAAAATCCAAAAAATTTGAGCATAATAGATGCTCTTTACTGTTAAAGTTTACCCCTCTTTTGGTTTATTATCTCAAGTTCTCCATACTTAACATAGCTTCACAGAAATTGAGTCTAATATCAATATAGATATATCATTAGCACATTAAAGACATTAAGTTTTAATGTCTTGAAAGACATATGGGTCATGCTTAAAGACACACAGTCTATATTAAATTTTTAATATCACTATATTTCTAACACATATCCAAGCTTGTTTATTTAGAAAAGGGAGGTATTCCATTAACCAGTGCTAACCAATGGAGGAAACTCAAGAGGATAGCAACTGCCAGGTTTGGCTCAACTGGAGAAATTTTCTACCTCTATCCCTGTTAAAATGGCATGCACCAATGCCAGCAAATTTTGACTTCTTTATCCAAAGTTTGCTGTATAGTCAGCTTTCATACCTATCAACACCGGGCACATTTGATAAACCAATTTAATCAAATATATATACTTTTCTAAAATGTTATTTTTCAGAAGACTTCCAAAATCTACATAAACCTTACAACCCCAAAAAATTGCATTTACAATAAAAGAAAGAAAACCCCAGGTTATAATTCATGTGGGTAAGCTCCTATCAATCAAACATTCCTTAAATTTGACACATTTAATCAAAATCAAATGCAAATATTCCAAAATCTTTCAATTTCAAGAAGACTTCAAAACCTATACAAATCCAACCACTCCAAAAATACATCATAATTGAAAATTAAGGGAAAAAACACAGATTAAAACCAGTCAAAACTAAACAGCCAAAAGTACCGAATTCCTAGCAATCAAACATTTCATTAGATTTTCCATTCAGTGCAAGAGAGGGGCTTACTTGGGTCCTGCTCGAGGGAGGAAGCGCAGCACGTGTGGACGATGCTCGACGACTGTGCACGGGTGGAGGCGAGAAAGGGCGAGAAAGAAGGTAGCAGCCAGGGGGGCTCAGGGTTTGTTGAAGAGAGAGCGGCATGGGTAAGAATCTAGTGTTTCTGGTCCTGGATTCAAAATGTCCCCCGACCCTTCAGTTCACCGCCTTTCATATCCTGTAGAGTAATATAATTTAGGAATTTTGAGGTCTTTAGAGAGATAAAATCCTTACATTTTTTTTCTTTTTTTTTCCTTTTCTTTTTGGGCAATTTTTCAAAAAACTTATTTTAATATATAATTCTAAAAACAACCCTCCCACCCTCCCAAAAGTTATTCTATAAAATTGACTGCTTTCGGTGTCATGTAGATGGCCGGTATATAATAAAGTGTCGATATGAAAAAGATCCTTAATTATATAAAATAAAATAAAATATTCTAGCTAATTTTTATTGAAGGCGCATTGGCAGGTGGCAAAAATCTAATGTTAGTGAAGGTCATTCTTGTTTGTCACAAGAATTGAGAGTAAGGGTGTGTTTGTTTCCCGCAATTAGCCCGTGTAGTGGTTGGATTTTGGTTTACACCAGGAACGCGACATGTGTCCCACCTCATCAAAACCGCTCGAGACAGACGACAAGACACGTCAGCAGAGCACCTTCCCAAGGTAACACCTCCTTCCGAGGACTTTACTGCCCCCGAGAACTCCTATACTCCGAGTAGCACTCAACTGACCTGGAGATCACTCCTCCTTCCAAGGATATCACCACCCCGAGGTCGATTCTTCCCACTTTGAGCAAGACAACTACAATACCCGACCTCATTAATCTTCGCCTTCAATTCAACAAGCAGGACTCCGGTAATTTATGGAGTCAGTTACGCCGTCAGATCGTCCCATATTTTGTGTTGGCCCAAAGACCTTCCACTCTAGTTTTTGATGATGATTAACTCATGTAGTTAAGTGTACTAATTATCTTGTGATGTTTAAGTTTCAGATCATTAATCAAGATATTAGTTGGTAAAAGCTTCCACACAGCTTTCACATGTTGATTCAAGAGCCCGAGCGTCAAAGATCATATATAGCACTTGCTCGGTGGATCAAAGAGTTTTGGATCGAGTCGGCTTGGAGATTGCGCTCTACAAGAAGACATCGGTACCATAATTTAGTTTTGTGTTTAGATCCTAATTGTAAAGATTAGAATAGTATGATATGCTCAAGTTCACAACACACACGTTTCATGTTTTGAATATTGGTTTTCGATTTTTCCGTTTTGGTTAAACCGATCTTGGTTTCATGAATAGATAGATCAAAACAAGTTTACATGGTTTAATGTATATTAGATTTGTTCTATATACATGCATGCTTCATCTTCTTAGACAAACTTAGTTTGATAGTCTATTTCATGTGTTTAATGTTTTGGTATTTTTTTTAACAAAACATATTTTGGAATTATTGACAAAAACTATGATATGTATATGTTTCATGTATATTGGATTTCTATCCATATGCATTATGCTTCAAAGTGTTTAAATATCATGTTTTTGTATTTGGAAGAGTTTTGGACAAAACGTATTTTCTATTCAAAATATAAGTTTTAGAAAATACAGTTTTTGGTAAAAATAATAAGACACAAAAATAGTTCATATTGATTGATATTTGAGTTGAAATTTTTATCATATGTTTATATATCAATGTAAATTGTCAAAACTATTTTTGGGAATTTTTAAGTAGTTTACAAGAATTTATTGGATATTTAATTCCTCAGTTTTTCTATCAGAACAGCCTCTGCCAGGCTAGGTCGGTCGACCCTAACGGTCGGCCGCACCAAGTAGCCGGTCGACCGTTCGGGTCGACCGACGTGCACGGATACGTGCACGCTGGCTGCCTATTGGGCCGGCCGACCGTCAGGGTCGACCGGGTCTGAGAGCAGAGCTCTCTGTTTGTTTGAGTCGACCGGGACGGTCGACCGGTAGCTGCCAACGGGCAGAATTTGACCGTTGGACGGTCGACCGGTCCGGTCGACCGGCAATGTATTTTTGGCAAAATCTGCTGCTAACAGCTAGTTTCCAGATTTGCCTATAAATACCCCTTTGGCAAGAGTTTTTCTCTAAGATTTTTTTGTGCGAATTTTTCCCTACTCTCTGGTGTTTTCAAAGCAATCAAAAGAAGTTTTTGAACTCATATTGAACAATCTATTTGGAGTTTTTGCTAGGGTTTGGAAAACCAAAGAAAAGGGTTTTTGGGAAAAGAGTTTTGATTCATCTTCCATATCTTTGTTTCAGTTTTTCCCAAAGATTTTTCTTTGTGATTTTAATTTCCATTCCATTGGTTTTCTCCACACTTGAGCCAAAATCTACTATCTCTTTTATAGGAACTTTGTGTGGGAGAAAGAGATTGTTTGTTGTTAGACCACCAAGTTAAAAACCCAATCTTTGCTTGGCTTTATGCCTTGGGTTGTATCCCTCAAGTTGTGATGTGATCCTTGTTTGCTTTGTGCTAATCCCTCAAGTTGTGAGGTGATTGTTTTGTTGGATTGGAGCTTGCCTCAAGGAGGAGGTTGTGGTTGTAAAGAGAGGAGTTGGGTACTCCTTGTGAGAGTTCTTTGTGGACTAGCTAGTGGATTAGAAATCCTTCGTGTGTCGAAGGCGGGGATGTAGAGCTGGGTGCTCGAACCTCGAAACATATCTTGTTGTTTGCGCTTGATCCATTGACTCTCTCTATATCTCTCTCTTTACTTTGTGCTTGCAACTATTCATATTGTGCATTCATAATTGCTTGGCTTGGTTGTGTGTGCATCACTTGTTGATTGCACTTGAGTGTATTGCATTAAGTTTTTAAATTCCGCATTTAGTTCATAGATTAGCTATATCACCTATTCACCCCCCCCTCTAGGTGACTTTTCAATTGGTATCAGAGCCTACGCTCCTGATATTTAGGTTTAACCACCTAGGAGTGAGATCTTAGTTTGCTAATCTTCATTTGCATTTTCATTTGCACTCATTTAGGTTGCACTCATGGATAGCCCTCCTATGTTTGACCATATTAGACTTGATGCTTGGAAGGCCAATATGAGTAGGCATTTAAATCACTAGGTCATCTAGTTTATCAAGCCTCCACTCAAGAATCCTTCCCTAATAGTAACAAGCACAAAAAGGCTAATGCATTAGCACTTAGAGCACTTAAAGCATCTCTTAATGAACATCTTTTACGGTGTTTGATCGTTATGACTCGGCTTTTGCAGTTTGGAGCATATTGACCTCTCCCGAGCTTCCAAGGATTATTAACAAGATGAGGAGATCTAAGAGAGAAAAGTCCGAAGAACATTGCTTCATGGTCCAAGGGAATAACTCCCTTGAGGTACAATCGGACACTCAATTAGATGATAGCTCTAGTTCCTATTGCTATGGATGTTTAGAAGTTCAATCTTTAAATTTGGAACTTGCTCAAAAGCTTGAAAATTTCTTGGAAAAACACAATCTTTTGAAAGAGGACAACCTTGTTTTGAAAAATGAATTAAAGGATTTGTGTTCTAATTTTGAATTGGTTTTGCAAGAGAAGGAAGAGATTGCAAGTGAACGTGACTCACTTAAATCTCAACTTGACCTTGCCCTTAAAGAAATTGAAGATTTAAAAGGCAAAAATGATTGTGATGATGTTGTGAAGCACAATGAGATTTTATCTTCAAAATGGATTTTACTTTTAAAGATAATCTTGTTTTGAAAAATAAAATTGATTCAATTTCAAAAGAATTGGATTTGGTTTTAAAGAAGAATGAACCTTTGAAAATTGAAATTGATACTCATGTGTGCCATGCTAGTATAGCTTCTTCTTCTTCTTGCAGACCTATTGCATGCTCCACTTTATCTTCAACTATTGATAATGATATAAATGTTTTGAAGAAAAGTGTTAAATGTTTGGGCTCCACTTTGAGCCAATGCACATTGAATCATTCACGTTTGGAAACCTTGGTTCGCAGAAACAAGGTCCATCTTTGCATACACACCCTACACGCATACACATGCTTTCCGCGGACACAACCATGACATGTATGCTCATGTGTACACGTGTACACATTGTGGCCGAAAAGGCCATCTTACTAGATTTTGTTATGATCGTATTTATCATGAAAATTTAGCAACTAATCTTGTTTGGGTTAGAAAAGAAACAAACCCATATGGACCCAAAAGAAAATGGGTACCAAAAACCACCTCTTTGACTTTTGATGTAGGTGGGAGCTCTCGCTTCACGTGAGGGTATTGGTGCCTTGAGGTGGATGCATTCTAAGCTTAAAAGAGAACCATTTGGATGCTTCACTCTCAAGGAGATTTGGTGGGAGGACCACCGTGTTTTGGAGACATGGAGAGTTGCCTCTTCGGTTTTGGTAACAATCCCTTACTCCTTTATTGTTTACATGCTTTCATATCATATTTTGTAGCATGTTTTATTGTTTCATGATTAGTATGATATTTGCCATGTTTATTAGACTTAAGCTTTACATGATTAGTTGTTGAGACACCCATGTTTAGTATGGACCCATATTTTGTGTTCTCTTTATGTTTAGCTATCATGTAATCATAGATCTAATGCACATGTCTTTGTCATGCTAATCATATGGTTGATTATGATGTTTTATTTAATAATTCATGTTTTGATTATTATGATCATGATTGTTGACCCGTTTTATGCTTCATGTTTTGACTACTTGCTTGAATGATAGTTTTCATTAAGACTAGGATTTATACTTATACAACTAGTGAGCTACAAATAGACCTTTAATATGTTTGTGTTTGAATGCTCATTTGTATTCACTTGATGTACTAGTATAATCTAGTTTTGATGATTCTTGCATTTGACTTGTATTCATCATTTTACATATTTTGTTTTAACTTCATGTATATGTCCATCTTATCCAAACTATCATTTATACATATACATCCTTGAGCCACGTGCCTTCATGCATATACCTTTGTGGACTCATTATGTTTAGGATATGTATGTATACTTTAGTTTGTACATGACATACATATGCCTTGAAGTTCAAATCATGTTTTGATGATTTTCATGTTTCTAGGTGATTTCACATTTATGATGAATTTCATGTTTTTAAGATGATTTCAATTGGTGATTTCACATCTTAGATGAGTTTCATGTTTTCAATATTGAGCTTGATTGTCCATTTCATGTTGATATGTTTCTCACAACACTCGTACACTCACCTTATTTAATGTTTTCTCATGACTTAGTTTTCATGAGTACAAATTGTGCTATATGGATTTTGAGTGTTTTAGTGCCATGTGGTTTACATGTGTCTTCATGAAAAATATTTTGTTATTCCTTGTTTGAAGGATCTCGTACTAGTTGATTCATATAACTAGTTGTGATATTCTTCCTTGGTAGTAGTTTTCAAACATACTATATTTGTAAACCTATTTTGAAAACCCCTACCATCTAAGGGTGGTTGGTTGGGAGATCATGCTCAAGTATGCTTTATGTTGAAAATCATTTTAAACTTGAACTTGATTGGGAGGATAGGTAATATGAGATATTACACTTGATCTTATTGATTGTTTCTATTGGTATCATTGAATTCTTTCAATTGGTATCAATCTTGACATTTCTTGTATACTCATATACTTTCGTATATGTATGCTTGCACTTCAAAGTATATCAATTTCAATTGGTATCTACTTTTCATACCTATATAGGTTTTATTTGTGCTTATTATATCCCTATATCATTAAGCACAAGATTTTGTTTATGATAAGCTTGAGTTTCAACTTTGTTTCAATTGATTTAGCTTTCAATTGGTATCTTTATTCGAGCATTATCATAGTTTTCATTGGTATTTCATAAAGGGGGAGAAAATCTTATATTTCATCTTTCAATTGGTATTTTGTTTTCCACTCCCTTACTTTATGATAGAGAATAATAATTTCAATTGGTATTAAGATCTATATTTAATTTCAATGGTATCAACATTTATGTTTAGAAATTCAAAATTGTAATGTTTAATTTCAATTGATATCAAAATTGTTTATTTACAATTGATATGATATTTGTTTACTTATCAATTGGTATCAAGATTTTTGTTTTTCAATTGGTATAGTTTCGCTTTTAAATTGGTATCAATATGCACTTCCTTGACACATTTTTTAATTGGTATCATATTTGAGTTTAGACAAAAAGGGGAAGAACATCCCTTGTTTTTGATTCCTTGTTTTGTATATAAGAAGAATTTTCTTTTAATTGGTATATGTTTTTTATTAGTTTTGTTTTAAACCCCTTTGTTGATGATTGACAAAAAGGGGGAGAAGAATTTGAGTTTATATGCATGTATGTTTTTAATGTTTTATTAAGTTCATTTGGTATCAAAAGCATTATTTATAGAACATGTGTATTTATGTTTATTTTTGGTATCAAGAGCTTGTAAAAGAGATCATTAGTTTTGTTTTGCAAATATTAAGTTTAATTGGTATTTAGAGCATGTTTATTTGTTTAGTTTAATTGGTATCTAGAACATGCTTATTTGCTTTTGAATTGGTATCTAGAGCATGTTTAATTGTTATTGAATTCATTGGTATCTTTCATTGGTATCTAGAGCCATTTATTGTTTTATGCATATCTATGCATGTTTCATGTTTAGTATTCATTGCATATATTTGTTGTTTATCCCTATGCATGAGTTAAGGGGGAGCTTCCTTGAAGCTTAACTTTAATCCATGCATATATAACTCCATGAGTTTTGTCATCATCAAAAAGGGGGAGATTGTTGGCCCAAAGGCCTTCCACTCTAGTTTTGATGATGATTAACTCATGTAGTTAAGTGTACTAATTATCTTGTGATGTTTAAGTTTCAGATCATTATCAAGATATTAGTTGGTGAAAGCTTCCACACAGCTTTCACATGTTGATTCAAGAGCCCGAGCGTAAAAAATCATATATAGCACTTGCTCGGTGGATCAAAGAGTTTTGGATCGAGTCGGCTTGGAGATTGCGCTCTACAAGAAGACATCGGTACCATAGTTTAGTTTTGTGTTTAGATCCTAATTGTAAAGATTAGAATAGTATGATATGCTCAAGTTCACAACACACACGTTTCATGATTTGAATATTGGTTTTCGGTTTTTCCGTTTTTGGTTTAACCGATCTTGGTTTCATGAATAGATAGATCAAAACAAGTTTACATGGTTTAATGTATATTAGATTTGTTCTATATACATGCATGCTTCATCTTCTTAGACAAACTTAGTTTGATAGTCTATTTCATGTGTTTTATGTTTTGGTATTTTTTTAAAAAAAACATATTTTGGAATTATTGACAAAAACTATGATATGTATATGTTTCATGTATATTGGATTTCTATCCATATGCATTATGCTTCAAAGTGTTTAAATATCATGTTTTTGTATTTGGAAGAGTTTTGGACAAAACGTATTTTCTATTCAAAATACAAGTTTTAGAAAATACAGTTTTTGGTTTTTGGTAAAAATAATAAGACACAAAATAGTTCATATTGATTGATATTTGAGTTGAAATTTTTATCATATGTTTATATATCAATGTAAATTGTCAAAACTATTTTTGAGAATTTTTAAGTAGTTTACAAGAATTTATTGGATATTTAATTCCTCAGTTTTTCTATCAGAACAGCCTCTGCCAGGCTAGGTCGGTCGACCCTAACGGTCGGCCGCACCAAGTAGCCGGTCGACCGTTCGGGTCGACCGACGTGCACGGATACGTGCACGCTGGCTGCCTATTGGGCCGGCCGACCGTCAGGGTCGACCGGGTCTGAGAGCAGAGCTCTCTGTTTGTTTGGGTCGACCGGGATGGTCGACCGGTAGCTGCCAATGGGCAGAATTTGACCGTTGGGACGGTCGACCGGTCCGGTCGACCGGCAGTGTATTTTTGGCAAAATCTGCTGCCAACGGTTAGTTTCCAGATTTGCCTATAAATACCCCTTTGGTAAGAGTTTTTCTCTAAGATTTTTTGTGCGAATTTTTCCCTACTCTCTGTGTTTTTCAAAGCAATCAAAAGAAGTTTTTGAACTCATATTGAACAATCTATTTGGAGTTTTTGCTAGGGTTTGGAAAACCAAAGAAAAGGGTTTTTGGGAAAAGAGTTTTGATTCATCTTCCATATCTTTGTTTCAGTTTTTCTCAAGGATTTTTCTTTGTGATTTTGATTTCCATTCCATTGGTTTTCTCCACACTTGAGCCAAAATCTACTATCTCTTCTATAGGAACTTTGTGTGGGAGAAAGAGATTGTTTTTGTTGTTTGTTAGACCACCAAGTTAAAAACCCAATCTTTGCTTGGCTTTGTGCCTTGGTTTGTATCCCTCAAGTTGTGAGGTGATCCTTGTTTGCTTTGTGCTAATCCCTCAAGTTGTGAGGTGATTGTTTTGTTGGATTGGAGCTTGCCTCAAGGAGGAGGTTGTGGTTGTAAAGAGAGGAGTTGGGTACTCCTTGTGAGAGTTCTTTGTGGACTAGCTAGTGGATTAGAAATCCTTCGTGTGTCGAAGGCGGGGATGTAGAGTTGGGTGCTCGAACCTCGAAACATATCTTATTGTTTGCGCTTTATCCATTGACTCTCTCTATCTCTCTCTTTACTTTGTGCCTTGCAACTATTCATATTGTGCATTCATAATTGCTTGGCTTGGTTGTGTGTGCATCACTTGTTGATTGCACTTGAGTGTATTGCATTAAGTTTTTAATTCCGCATTTAGTTCATAGATT
This sequence comes from Agave tequilana, assembly GCA_038442645.1. NCBI lineage: Eukaryota > Viridiplantae > Streptophyta > Magnoliopsida > Asparagales > Asparagaceae > Agave > Agave tequilana. The sequence continues at coordinate 103,094 of JAVJIF010033434.1, forward strand.
AGCTATATCACCTATTCACCCCCCCTCTAGGTGACTTTTCATTTTGAACGTTGCAACAACTCCTACTCCAACGCGGACGGTTACAGAAGATGGCAGGAGTCACTCCCTCAATCGAGGGCATAATCCATGCAGTTATGAAGAAATCCCAGCATGCAAATCATGTTGTTATGGACGTTCGTAATATCCGCACCTTCGGTTACGACGGGTTTGGGTTTTATACACATAAATCTTCGTCTAGCAAGAAGGAGGAACCCGAGAGAGAAAGGAACCCCTAGAATCAGAGATTGTAAACAGAGAGTATAGCTCTACTGATTTCACTGTAACGTCTTGAAACAGTGAATTTCTCCCTTCTCCCCGTTGGTTTTCCCAAATTGGGTTTTCACGTAAAAATCATGTCTTTACTTGTTCTCTGTGTGCGAATCCTTGTGTTACCTTCATTCCCCTGTGGTGTGAAATCTACCATTCGATCAGTCGTGTCAGAAAATCTCCATCACATTTTGGTGTTTTCATTGAGATCTGAATCCCTACACTCAAATCTCTCCCTAACAACCTTCCTCAAAAAACCTCTTTCATATGAACGATGGCTCCACAAAGCGAATAACCAACAATGCAACCTCCAAAGGCAAGGCCATCCCGACCACTAGGAGCACAGCCTCCCGACCAACTAGCAAGCAACCGCATGCTGAGGGCACCGGCTCTATCTCACCACAGAAATCTTCCGTCAGTGTCTAACTGTCTCAGCAACAAGAAGGTCAGCTCTTTCAGATGTTCTACGAGATGAAAGAGCAAATGAAGAAATAAGAAATGCAATCTAATCATGAGCGAGAACAGAAGATGCTCAGATCGTGAACACATCATCCGTGAACAAGAGAAGCTGAAACTACTCAACAACAGCTCCAAATCCAAGTCGCAGCACTTCAGAACAATTCTATACAAACAGAGGGCGACCCCCGAGCAGGAGGTCCCCGAATCTTCATGCCCTCCACTAGCTAATCCAGAAGCGAATCGTGGAGGCCATGCTTCAGTACTTGACCCCAACTACTCACCTCCATGATTCTTTTCTCTCCAAAATATCGAGGAGTGTGAATTTTCGAGAAAATTCTCGAGCCCGCCTTTGACAGCTATACTAGAGCAAGCGATTCAGTTCAACACATCCGGCATTTCTAAGACAAAATGGTGATCTACTCTTGCAATGACCCGGTTATATGCCTCGCCTTTCCTTCCAGCCTGAAGGGAGTGACATAGACTGGTTCTACTCCCTACTGTTGTGCTCTCTACACAACTTCTCGGAGGTCACCGATGCCTGATAATTGTGATTATCATCTATATTTTGTACCACTTTTATACCTCTTTTGTTACACATTTAATACTGCATGGGTGTTTTTGTTTATATTTATGCAAAATTAGGTTAAGAGCACAAATTAGATAAAAGAGATAAAAAAGTGAAAAATTGATTATTGAAGCACTATATTTCAAGATCCAACATCCAAAGACCTACTAGACTTGACAAAAGAGTCAATAAAATGTGAGCAAGTATCTAAACAAAATTTGAAGTCAAATCAAGCCAAAATTCGGCTGGGCAGCGAAATTTTTGGCTACTCAGCCTAACACTGTTCAACAGAAAACATAATCAGATTCAGACTCAAATTTAGACTGGACATCATTTAGCATTTTGATCATAACTTTCACCATAGAAATACAATCTTGATGATTCAAAGTATGAAAAGAGACTTAATAATGGCTACAACTTTGCTGTTGACAATGTTATCTAATTCGGCGGTTTGATAAGTCAAATTCTGCAATTAAATGCCAACTATCTGCAGATCAATTCAAAATTTGATTTCCACACCAAATTGAAGTTGGATTAGAAGTCCTAATGTGTTTTTAATTGTAATTGACTCTAAAGTCTATATAAAGAGCTGCAATCTCTTGTAATTATATCATCTTATCATAAAAATAAACTTTATAATTTAGGTTTCAGTTTCTCTTGTAAATACTTTTCCTCGTATAAAATTTTGGATTTTTGGAAAAGAAATATTAGTGCATTTGAAGAAGAAGATTAGAGGAGAAATGACAATTATGGATTAGATGTTTGGACATATATATTGCATAATTATTATTGCATTCCTACACTCATTTTGTAATAAATCTTACAACTCACTTGTCTTAATATCCTGATGCATGCATGATATAATAGGGAGAATATAAGCATGAATTTTATCCAAACAAATCCAAAAGTTCAAATCAAAAAATCCAAAAGTTTAAATCAAACAGGGATCGACTCAAATTCAGAGAATTTAGAAGCTATCTTATCTGAAGATTGGATCTACCAGATAAGATAATACGATAAAAATGCAACGGAAAACGGAATTTGTAAAGACCCTATCAATTTCGGTGAGGATAAAAGAAGGTATCGTCAAAAACGAAGCAGAAATTCAAAATCCAGAAAGATAGAAGGATAAAGGACAAATGGATGGAGATACGCCCCCAGATCCTAGCCCAATGGCCAGGATCGAGCCACGAAAACGTGGCAAAGACGTGTCGCATTTCCGCGGCCTTCCTTTTAAATTAGGGAAGTGTTTTGCTCCTCCTATCTCCCTACGCTATCCTCTATCCTTATTTTTCTATAAGTACATGTATTCAGAGACAGAGAGGTACACGATGAGGCTGAGAAGCAATTGAGGGGAAAGCTGTACATTGTAATGCGAGTTGGGGATCAAGAGTTTGTAGCAACGATTCTTCAATAAAATTCAATCTTTTAACAGAACTTGCAACATTTCAGTCTAAGTTTTCTTTACTTATTTATTTTATTTTTGTTATGCAAATTTCCTCTTTTCTTTACATATTTTACTTTATAAACTCATTAACAATCTCATGCATGCTTACTCTTATCTTTTGTTAGTTCTTTTGTCTTCAACATAGATCGGAGGAGGAAGACATTAAAGCTACATCAAGGGGCAAGTCACCAGGTTTCATCTTCCTCTTTCCTTCATCCCAATCTCTTAATTTCTTTTTCATCACCTTAGTTATTTAATCTTCGCAAAAGGTTAGTGTTCTTTTTATTTTTCTTTTATTTTCTTCATATTTTAATGCTTAAAGATCTTTATTTTTTAAAAACATAATTCCAACTTTCATCCAAGGATTTCTCAACTAGATTAAGATAAAAGTTAGATTTTTAATAATTAGGATTTAACAAGTCTCTGTGGATTCGACCCCTAACTTGTCACTACACAATTTTGCTAAAAAGATTCTAGCAAGTTTAGGTTTTCATAACTTGTACGTGGTTTAGCAACGATGAATTTCTTCATGAATTTTGAACCGCGAATAGTTTTTGGCGCCGTTGCCAGGGACTTGTGAATTTTTTTGGTTTTTAAAAATCAACATTTAAAATTTTTCTAGTTTTATAAAAAAATTTAAAAAAAATTTAAAATTAAAAAAAGAAATTCAGAAATTTAAAAAAAATTTCTTTCAAAATTCTTTTCTTTTTATTACTTTCCTTTTCATCCCCAAGATCTAAACTTCAATTTTTTATATTTGCAGGGATATTGCATGAACGAGTGAAGATTTGCACAACAGGATGAAGCTTGCTTGCTTATGACATAATTGCTTTGCTAACTAAAAAAAAAAATTACTTGCTTCAGAGTCGTCGGAAAGGTTAGTATTTTCTAACTCTACTCATGAATCTCCTATTAGTGGGATTTTGGAGGTGCTTATTGATTGAACTTGTGCTACATTAGTACATATTACATAAAAATATCTTAAGAGTTGTCCCCCCCCACATAAGGTCGGGATTTCATCACCCGTTCCTTGGCTCAAAAATCACAACACATAAGTTTTCCCAAGCTTGAACTAAATTTAAAATCAATTAGAAACTTGACCACTAGGAATTCAAGCTCATTAAGTGGATTCATTGTGAGAATACTCCGGTGATTACTTCCAAGCTCACGAGAGAGGGCTTTCTATCTAGAAAGGGTGACTTAACCATTGCGGCGGTGCCTGGCCTGGAAGAAGGACCGAGGAACTTCCCTGTCTAAGAAAGGGTGGCTGAATTTAGTAAGCGCTCGGCCTGGGGGGAAAGCTCAATCGCTTGTTTAATGGCTTTAAGCGGTCAACCCACAATCTGTCCAACCTAGTTAGGAGCTGTCTAACTAGGGGGAATTCAATTCTCTTAAGATTAGTAATTGAAAAACTGATTACCTTTAAATTAAATTCAAGATAAAGAAAATACTTGATTGCAATTGATTGGTTGAGTCATATTGTTGTTGGCCCAGAGGCCTTCCACTCTAGTTTTGATGATGATTAACTCATGTAGTTATAGTTTACTAATAATCTTGTGATATTTAGTTTCAGATATTTAACCAAGATATTAGTAGGTGATTAGCTTCAACAAAGGTGTTTTTGGAGCTTTCACATGGTGATTCAAGAGCTCGAGCGTCAAAGTTCATATCTAGCACTCGTTAGAGTCAAGCTCGGTGGATCACATTTGGATCGAGTCGACATGGAGACGGCGCTCTACAAGAAGACCTCGGTTAGATTTAGAATAGTTATTTTAGATCCATTGTTAAAGATTAGATAGTGTGATATGCTCAAGTTCACAACACTCACTTGTTTTAAGTTTCATGTTTATTGGTTTTGGTTTTCGGTTTAACCGATCTTGGTTTTCATGAATAAGATTGAATCAAAACAAGTTTACATAGTTTAATGTATATTAGATTTGATCTATATACATGTATGCTTCATATTCTTTGTAACCCCCTGCTTCCCGGTGTACGGATCACCGTATCGGTACGCGATACGATGTATAAAATTGATTTGATCTCCGTGGTAGTCCGATTGAGCTGATTTCAGTTTTAAAAATCATTTCCTAATATTTTAAATTTTTTAGGATTTTCTGGCATTTTTCTGGATTATTTTGAAAAATCTCCGTAGTCGTATCGACCGATACCGATAACCGGCTTTACGATTTTTATTTCACAAACGGAGTAAAATTTTGAGAATCCGCTTTCACCGTGTGCCTTAGAATCATATTCTCTACGTTAGGGTATTTTTGGGGATTTTTCTGAATTTATCGAAAATCCGGCAAAACCGGTGTCGCCCGGTATCGGCGACAGCTTCCGGGATTTTTAATTTGCAAACCGGATTGAGTTTCTGCAAACCGTCTTCATCTTAAGTCTCAGGATAATATTCTCTATTGTCTATAATTTTTGGGCATCATTCGGAGCTAGTCAATTTATGACCATATTAAAATATTATTAATTATTATTTAAAAACTCTTTTCTTTTTTCTTTTCTTTTCTCTTCTCTCCTCTGGTTTCTTCCGGGAATTCCCCCACCGACTCACCCATCTCCCCACCGCCTCTTCTCTCTCCCCCTAATTTAAAATCTCTCTCTCCCTCTCTAATTCAAGAATCTCTCTCTCTCTTCACTCTCTCTTCTCTCTCTCTTCACTCTCTCTCTCTCTCTCTCTCACACTCTCTCTCTCTCTCTCTAATTAGGATCTCCCCCTATCTGTGCGCCCCAGCAGGGAGACCCGAACTATTGCAGCGGCCTGGCCGTCGGCCGCCGTCGCAAGCCGCCGCCGGGCCGACACCACCGCCGGCACCACCCCTCCGACCACCTTCTCCTCCTCTCTTTCTTCTTCTTCCCCTCTTCTCTTTTCTTTCTTTTCTTTTCTTTTTCACCTGTCAACCCTTTTCTCCCCCTCTCTTTCCCTATCTCTGACCGTCGCCGGCGATCTCTAACCGTCGCCGGCGATCACAGCTACCGCCGGCGGGGCCCCCGCCGCCGCCGGCCAGCCTTGCTGGCCGGCTTCCTCTTGCAGCAGCAGCAAGAGCTACTGCTGCTGCCCCTTTATTTGGGTTGGGTTTGGGTAGGACCCAAACCCAATACCCAATAAGTGGGAAACCCAATACCCCCAAACCCGTTAACCCGTTTACCAATAAGTTAAGCGGGTTTGGGTGATGGATCCAAACCCGACCCGTTAACAGCCCGAACCCGCTCCAAAACCCATTACAGGTAATTTTACAGAAAACCCCCTTGTACAATTCAATATTTTCATTTAATTTTTTATTTACATATTTAACTCTATTTGTTATGATTTAGTATGCGGGCGATATCGGGAGCATCCGGACTCCGATTGGGACGATTCTGGATCCGTTGCCATCGTTGGGAAGAGAGCTACCTTCCCGTGGCTAGTTTGTGAGTGTTTTCCTTTTATAAATTATATTTTATCATGTTTAATATCTTGATTGGTTGCCTAATTAATAAAACGTGATTATCGACAAATCATTATTATAATTAAATCTCTGTAGTCAAACATACTGATAGATAGATGATACCTGATTTATTACACCATATAGAGATATATCTGGATGATTGGTTAATTAACGAGATTTTTCGAAGTTAATAATGTTCCGAAGCAACGCTAGCCTATAAATTGATAATTAAACTAGATTATTCTGTTTCATAATTTGGTAGCACCTACGGTATTCAGAATATAGGAATCGTTATTCTTATTAGCGGTAGTTGACACTTGAGTAGATGCTATGACCCCAGACGCTAACATTAGTATTCACACCATGACTTGGATATCCTATCACCCTGGACACTATTATCTCCTGTACATGGATTACCGTTACACAGATTCCCTTACACGTAACACTATGTCCCACCGTACATAGAGACACCAATTCACTAGACGTCATTTCATTATAGCTACATGCATATAGTCACGATGCCATGGATACGCGACACTGATACTTCATGTGTTAGTATCACCGTTGCACAAATAATATGATACGTCACACTATTATTTTGTAGTCATGTGTATATAGATATCCATGTTCTCATCGTTCCATGGATTCTCGACATATCACTGCACGGGCTACTGCATTTCATATTAGCATGATCATCATACACATTTCTGTCATGCGTACATATTACAGTTACACATGTCTGTGTTGTTTCTATCTTCTTGTCGTATGGATCACCGTGCTTATTACATGTATTATTGTTCCATGTTCCGTATTCATGTTTTATGATTGTGTCCTGTTACTGATGTGGATTTTCCGTTACTGGACATGAGAGCTGTTGATATGCGACATGTGGAATCCCACATCTATTGTTCCCGTTTCCCGTTATATTGTTCCTGTTATATTGTTCCTGTTATATTGTTCCCATTCCCGTTATATTGTTCTATGCTATCAACAGAGCTCAGGTCCAGTTATCATGTTACTCGTATCATGTACTGTATTTATTCATTGTATACTTGACATATCAGATCATAAATTTAACTGGGGTATGGGGGAGACTCGACGGTTGATTAGATCTTATCGGGTGATGTACTGGATCCATATTGTTCTCCCACTGCAGGGGATGGTAGTGCTACCTACCAATTGCTCCATGAGCTCTCGTTACTTGATTATTGTTCCCCTCTTAGCGGAGGGCTCTGGTCTTAGCAGCTAGGGTTTTGATAAAGGCCGTGATCCCGGGTATGCACGGGATACACTTACCCGATAAGAACTCCTCGACCATGGTTTCCAATTAACATAATAAAACCGTATACACATAGTAACGTCGGGAACACTTGTTATTTGGTCACTCTCTCGTTTGGATAATGGTACCCGTAGGCCATGTCCGGATGGGTTCGACTGGAGTGCGGGCTCCAGTATGAACTATCAGTGGTATGGGACACTGGAAGAGATTGATTAAAATATTAGGTGGTACTGATTGCTACTATTGTATAAATCACATGACATGCCTGGTACATGTATGCTATCTTGTTATTGTTCATGCTACTGTAGCCGATATCATGTTACCTGTATACTTGTTACTTTACCTGGCATATGTTATACTGTCTGTGATGGCATATGACGCATGTTCTGCATTGCATGGCATACGACGCATGTTCTGCATTGCATATATGATGCTTTCTGTAGAGCAGACATCACTACTGTATATACACCACACCGTATAGTGATTACACTGCATAGGCCCATCTGCTTGTACACGTCTATCACGTCGCCACTAGCATGTTCACTTCTATCACGTCTTCACTAGACAACAGTATTTATGATATAAACTGGATAAGACTATAGACATGACCCGATGATAACCGGCTAGGTATTGATGGTATTAAAAGATGACATGGCTATATTTTTCTACTGCTTATTCTATACTTATTATATGGTATCACTAGTATAACATCATGTATTATATATATGTATCGTGCTTGTATTACTATTGTATATATTACTACTCCTCCTTCATTTTACCACTCACTAGGTCGCTTTCTGACGACCCTGGGTTTGCGTGCTCAGGTTGGAGATCCGAGTTATCGTTCGAGCAGCTAGTTCATTGGATTCACATAGTAGACTTTACCATCGGGATTCCTTCATAGGTATCTTTGTGCTTTGTTCCTGTTATCTCCTTTATTTCTGTATTTATATCTGTTATGATCACTACCCCTTTCTGCAGGTATTCTTGTACTTATTTCCTGCTGGAACTCTTGTGTATATGGAGGCCCTGTCCTGTACTGAGGCTTAACGTACTCGTGAGTGTGTTTTCACCTCGCGTATGTACGTCGCCATAACGTCTCCGTATCCTTGGGATCGGGGCGTTACATTCTTAGAAAAGCTTATTTTGATAACCTATTCATGTATTTGGCTTTTGTATTTAAACAAAACTTATTTTCGGATTTAATGTCAAAAACATTGATATATATATCTTTATATGTATATTGGATTATATCCATATACAACATGCTTAAATGTTGTTTCAATATCATGTTTTTGTATTTGGATGAGTTTTGGACAAAACGGTTTTCCATTTCAAAATCCAAGTTTTGAAAAATACGGAGTTTGGTTTTCGGCAAAATTTGTAAATCACAAAATGGTTCAAAATGTTTGTAACATGGTTTGATTTTTTACTCAAACATGTTTGTATTTCAAAGATATAACATGAACTGATTTTTGTGAAATTTATGAGATTTTATGGGATTTATTTGATATTAAAAAGACAAGTTTTTAAATCCTGAAATCAGACCTGCCAGGCTCTGGCGGTCGACCGTGCCGGTCGACCGGACCAGGAGTCGGTCGACCGGACCGGTCGACCGACGTGCACGAGGACGTGCACATAGCCAGCCACTTAGGCCGGTCGACCGAGCGGTCGACCGACTGCACGTGCCCCACTCTTGGGTTGGGGCGGTCGATCGGCATCGGTCGACCGTAGGCTTGGCATCGGTCGACCCGCGCGATCGACCGGCTGGCTCAACGGTCAGAAATTTGACCGTTGGCCGGTCGACCGGCCGATCGACCGGAAGGGCATTTCAGCCCTTTCCTGCTGCCAACGGGCAGAATTTTTATGGGGCTATAAATACCCCATTTGAAGTAGTGTTTCAACAAAAATTTTTAGAGCAAAAATTTCCTACTTCTCTAGTGTTTAAACAACAAGTTTTCAAAAGAGTTTGGGTTTCAAAAGATCTATATTCATTTGTTTTTAAAGTGTTGGAAAATTCAAAGAAAAAGAGAGTATTTGGGAATTGGTTTTTGATCTTTATTTCAATATCTATCTTGTGATTTTCCGAAGTGTTTTTTTTGTTGTTTCATTTCCAAACACTTTATTTTCTCACTTGATCTTATCATTCTATCCTATCTATTAGGATCTTTGTTTTTGTGGGAAAAAAAATTGGTTTGTGGTCTTTGTGACCACCCAGTTGTAAACCCTCCTTATTTGTGATATCCCTCTTGTGTAGAGGTTGATTATTGGAGTGGTGGCTTTGTGCCCTATCCCTCTAGTGAGAGGTTGATTGGTTGTTTGGCTTTGTGCCCATCCCTCAAGTGTGAGGTGAATATGTTTGAGTGGCTTTGTGCCTAGCCTCTAAGTGTAGAGGTTGTGTTGTATTTGAGAGAGGAGTTGTGTACTCCCGATTATTATATTGTCCAAAATCCTCAGTGGAGGTTCCCTGTGTGGGAAGTCTTTTGTGGACGAGTTAGTGGAAATCCTTCTGTGTGAAGGCGGGGACGTAGAGTTGTGTGCTCGAACCTCGAAACATATCTTGGTGTTTGCGATTGATCCACTTTCTCTAACTCTCTCTCTCTTACTTTGTGCATTGATTCATATTGTCATATCATATACATGCTTGTGTTGTTTGTGTGTGCCTCACTTATGTTTAACCACGAGAGCTTCATATAGCACCTCAACTCTTATTCAGAGGAATCAAGAGGAGTTAGTCCAGAGCCCTTCACCGGGAATTCGGCTACACTCGTTGGTTACACTATGTGTGTTGCAATTAGTTTTAAATTTCCGCATTATTGTTTATAGATTAGCCGTACACCTATTCACCCCCCTCTAGGTGTACTTTCAATTATGTGCTATCTTATCTAGGAAATCCTTTATCGGGGCAGGACCCTGGTTCATGCGAAAGTGAGTTCGTCTTAAGGGTCGACTAGAATCCATTACTATTTCTGACCTTACTACAACAATGGGTGAGGCAAATCAAACCGAACAAATGACCTTAAAGGATTACATGTATCCTATAAGGTCCACCCAACCTTCCTGTATCACTTTGCCGACCCTTACGACAAATTTTGAGATTAAATCCGGTAATACATATGCTTTCAGTTTTTCGGGGATTGGCAAATGAGAACCCCATACCAACTTGTTAGGAATTTGAGGATATTTGTGGAATAAAGAAATACAATCAGATGACGAAGGAATCCCTAAAACTTAGGTTATTCCCTTTTCCCTAAAAGAAAAAGCCAAAGTTTGGCTTCTTTCTCTCCAACCGGGTTCAATTTCTACTTGGGTAGGATTAGCCAAAGCCTTCTATAATAATTTCTACTCCAAACAGAAAACTGCTACCATACGTCGAGCCCTCAACACCTTCCATCAATTACAAGGGGAGACGTTTTTCAAATATTTTGAAAGATTCAAGGATCTTTTACTTGAGTGTCCTCATTACGGATTTGAAAAAAAATCTATTTGATCCAAATTCTTTACGAAGGCTTAGTCTACTCGAATAAGACCATGATTGAGTCCCTTTGCAATGGAATATTTGCTAGTAAAACGGTCGATGACACATGGTAATTTTTTGAAGAGATAGCAAAAAACACTCTAAAATGGGAGCCTGTTAGTGTTGATGATAAGTAACCTACCACCACAACTACCACCAACAGGGGTGGTATGTATAAAGTCAATCCCAATTTTAAGAGTGATGCCAAATTGACATCAGTAGTACGAAGACTTGAAGTGTTAAAATTGAGCACGGGAGCAAAATTTTTGGCTCCCCAACCATCTAAGCCAGTGGTATCTCCCGTTTATGTCCTTTGTGACAGTTAAGACCACTTAGTTGAACAATGCCCCGGGTTGCCAATTATCAAAGCAGAGCAAGTGAATGTACTTAATACATTTCGCAAGCCCAACCCCAACAATAACCTATTCAGTGAAACATACAATCCAGGTTGGCGGAACCATCCCAACCTTTCATGAAATTCTTCTCAAGGACAAGGATATGGTGGATCATCATCATCATTTCAAGGACCATCTTTTAATAATCAATTTCACAAGGGAAATACAACACCATCTGTCCCTACTCCATATGTCCCTCCTAATAAAAATACCATCTTTAGAGGACACTCTTCAATAATTCATGCAGAGTGATTGGTATCCAATATTGCATATTTTACATCATAATTCCCATGCATATTACAAATAAATATGTGATTTTTACTCCTCTTCTCTACATATTTGCAGGTACACACTTAAAGGAGAGATATCCAAATAATCACTTAATTAACACTAATTAAGTGATTAATCAAGATTAAAGATAAAGCCAAATTCAAATCCAGATCTAGAGAAATCCGCGCAACAAACGAAGATTCCAGATATACCACGTGGCCAAACTAACTTGTAACAACCCACAACAGAAAGTTGTTGGGCAACTGAAACAGTTGGGCCGCGGATCGCGGCATAGGCGCGGCAATCCTAGGTCATTATGACCTCGGATTTTGCGCCAACCTCCCAGGCTCTCGAAGCTTCTCCTTCCTCCTATAAATAGTGCACCTTCACCTGCGAGCAAAAACTGAATGGAGAAGAGAGGAGATTAGTTTAGTTGTTGTAATTTTCATGTATTTTTCTCTTTAGGTTTTGTTCTTTAGATCCCTCTTCTTCTTCCCTAGAATTCAATGTAAAAGAGAGTGATTGTGAGGGAGAGAGCTTGTGTAATCAAGGGTGACACTTGAAGCAATAAGGATTGATCCATCCTCCTTCCTCTACTTGAAGCTTGGTTCTAGTTTATGTGTTTTCTTTACATGCTTTCTTTATTGCTTTCTTTAATTCTTGCAATTTACTTCAAGCTTTGTTTTAGTTCTTTAATGGCTTGTAGCTAATTTTCCTTCCATGTACTAGTTTACCACTAGCTTAGCTTTCTTCACTAACTCATGGGTGATTGCTTTTGTTCATCTTGCAAGTTGTATGATCTTCTCTTCTCCGATGGTTAAACCACCATCTTGCAAGTGAGAAAGTAATTAGGTCAACACGCGAGACGAATCCTATGCTAATGGAGTGACAACATTAGGCAAGCATTCGCTATCAAGGAGTCTAGTAAGTCTTGGCAAGCTAGTAAGGTAAGCTAGTCATGGATTGCTTCTTCTTTAAGTTTCCTTTCCTTTTCTTGTGAATACCACATCCACTTATTGATTTCTTTTCCAACGATTTCCACCATGAACATATCCATCTTTTCTTTAGTTTCTTTTTCATTTGCTTCATTAAGTTTATAAGCAAGAGAAGAATACTCGTTTGTTCACTTCACTACCACACGTAAAGCTTCCATCGCGAGCTCTCCCTGAGATTCGACTCGGTATAGTCCTATACTATAGCGGAGACAAGAAAGGGTACATCAAATACATTTGCTTCATAATAAGTACACCCTTCTTAGTCTAATCAAAATGGCGCCGTTGCCGGGGAGAGCGACGTTCTTTTTGGTTTAAAGTGAAGTACTAAACGATTCTTCTTCTCTGTTTGCAGGTTACAGGTAAAGAAACAGGAAAATATTCATTGCAGTCACATATAAGTGGACCTGGGCCTCTGCTCTTGAAAGCAGAGACCAGGATCCCTCCAAAGTGCCGCGTTTCCACGGCAAAAGCCGCGCGGCCGCGGCACAGAGGAGTTCACTTCTGACAAATTTTCTGCAGGGGCTTCAGATCTGCAAAATACATCTGCTGCTATACTTGAAATCCTGTATTTTTCACCATATACCTGCTTAATTAAAAAACAGTAAAAAGTTGGTTGAATTGTTAAAAATTGTTTAGACACTTGCATTTTAGGCACGTGTCTCTTCAATTCTTTACTTTTACTGTTGAAGAGTGCTGGAGGCAAGGTACGTGTTTGCATTGCATTTAGACTAGGACAAACTCCTTGCTTGATTTTCATGCTTTGAGTGTATCCTAGCTATATTTCTTGTACACTTGCACAACTCAAATTTAAGGGCATACCCGTAAATAAGATAAGGTGGGGAGGTCATTACCCTTTCCTTAGCCCGAAAATCATCTCCCAAGCACTCACTAACCCAAGCCTAATTTAATAAAAAGTAGACGTTGGCCCTAGGGACATCTCGGACTCATTTAGGAGATTATCCTAAGGGGGAAAAGTGTTGGAATTTAACTCTTGCAAAATCAGTGTCTAGGAAAGGGGTTGAGGGCCGAAAGCCCGAAGGTTGCTGGTTACTTAATTAAGGAACGTCTCTGACGGAAAACCTCCCACCAACCTTACCCTTCCCTGGCTGATTAGCTTGTGGTTAGAGTCTACACTAAACCTCCCGTGGACAGTCTATCAGTTAGGAGTCGTCTAGGTCCTAAGTCTACCCTAACTTAGGTTAGAAGTTTTCTTTCTTTTGTTTGTTTGTTTGTTTTTGTTTGTGATTGTGTGATATGGCCTTTAACAATTCTTTCAATAATAATCCATATTTCACACCATCTCCATATTCGGATAATTCCAACCCGGTGTTTTACAATATGCACCAACCAAATACACCGGGTTGGCCTTATCCGAATCAATATGACCCATGCCCCCCTCTAATAACTATAATTTTCATAATAATTTCAACTCTTCACCGAGTCATTGGGGATTCCAGTCCCCCGAGTTTAATTATCAACCTCCTTGTCCACCATATTCACCGAGTCTACAATATCCACAATATTCATTTCCAGAATCCGCTTCATATACTCCTTTTTCTGAACCAGTTGAAGAAAAATCTGAGTTACTAAGGAGTTTAGAAGCCAATTTACAGAGAGCTGAGCAGACACTTCCAGAACCATTTTCCTCTCCAATTCCACAGTATTTTCAAGAGTCTTACTCAGTTCCACCTCTTCATAATGAACAACCATTTATGAGTAATGATTTCTTGTGTGAGTCCACTTTTCCATCACCACACATTTTTGACTCACAATTTCATCACCAATTCCAAGACAACACTTCATCTTTTCAACAAAATGATGAACCAATGAATTGTGAAAAGATGCTTGAATTCTTGGCTCAGACTCGAAATGATCGTAATCGCGACGTAGAGTTGATGATTCAAACTCTTCATTCTCATTCTTCTAATGTCACTAACCATTCTGTCCGAGCCAAAGAATCATGTTGTTTTGGAAATCAAGATTCAATTTCAGCACAACCACCTGAACTTGTCCAAACTTCAGATTCCATTTTGGCAAGTTTTTCATTTCCTAAAATTGAACTTGTCCAAACGTCAAATCCCATTGACATTTTGGCAAGTTTTTCATCTCCTACAAATAAACTTGTCCAAACTTCAGATCCAATTGACATTTTGACAAGTTTTCCTTTCTCTGAAATTGAACTTGAACATGATTATGATCCTGAACTTTCATCAGATGATTCAACTTTACTTCCTGATTCAATCATGACTTCCATATCCTTACCTGATTTCAATCCATTTCCAAAGTCAGAATTGGATCCATTTCCTATCCATTGTGAAATTGAATCACCAATATTTTATGATGATCACATTGAACTTGGCCAATTCCATACTTCTGAAAATCCCATTGATAAATTGGCAAGTTCACATTTTTCTGAAATTGAATTACATAAGAATGTGATCTTGAACTCCAACTTAGTGATTCAATCCTCTTTTCTGATTCAATAATGACTCCGGTATCTCTACCTCACATCAATCTTTTCCCGGAGTCAACCTTGGATCCTTGCCCAATTCACAATGAAGTTGAATCACCCATCTTTGAGGATCATGTTGAACTTGACCAATTATACCTTTTTGAAGATCCTATTGACAAATTGGCAAGTTCACAATTTTGTGGAATTGAACTTAATGAGAAATGTGACTTTGACCCTCAAGTTTGTGATTTAGTTCAAATACCTGAATCATTAATGACTCCTGTTTTGTTACCCAATTTGAGTAACATTTCAGAGTCAGTTTTGATTCCCAACCTTCCTGAACTTGAATCACTAATCTTAGATAGTCACATTCCATCATGGGAAACTGAATGTGGACTTGAGCTTCATTTTCTTGACTTGGACTCAGTTCCTGAATCCATTCCGACTCCTGAACCTTTACTTGACTTCATTCACTTCCCTGAGTCGGTGTTCCTTTCCGAGTCCAAGTCAACCATTCTATCATTCCATATTCCATTCTGGGACAAGGTAGTTGATAAATTTAACTCAGAAATTATTTTAAAAATTTGGAAATTAGATGGGGGAATGTACATAATAATCTTAAATGCACACATCATTTTTGTGGGTCATATTATTGAGATTTCTGGTGGGTTCCTCAAAACCCAAAGAAAAGATGATTGGGCCATGTTTCGTGGACCAATCAGACCACCACCGGAACCACCACCTTAAGGTAATTTTTTCCTTCCCTCTTCATTTTTGTTTCATGCATACATATATCATGATGCATTGAGGACAATGCATGAAATAAGTGTGGGGGAGGGTTTACTAACATAGAGTTTTTAGATCTTCTTTCTTTTACACTTCTTTTATAAAAAAATAAAAAAAATATAAAAATAAAAACTTTTTGAAATAAGAGACAAAGTTTTGATCTATTTTTAAGAAAAGTAAGATGTATCTTAGAAATTAAGAAAGCCTTAATTATGACATCTTAAACATAGTTGAAGTAATAGATCTTGTTGGAAATTATAGGCTAAGTAAGTAAAATTGGTGAGATATTCTTATCTTGAATTTTTTGCCTTAGATAATATGCACTTCACACTTACACATTTCTTAGGATGGAAACAAAGACCAAAAATGCCATATAAATAAAAAAAAGAAAAAAAATTATAAATAAAAGATCACTTATTAAGCTGGATAACTATGCCTCAAGAAGCATGGTTACTCACGCCTAACGGTGATCTCACTTATTAAGCTGGATAATTGTGCCTCAAGAAGCATGATTATTCACGCCTAACGGTGATTATAAATAATCCCCTTTAGTTTTGTGGCCTTTTTCACTCGAGTCCTTTATCCCGAGGGATGTTTTCTCATTTGGTGCCCTAGAACCATCTGGTTTGGGAGTCATCGGTTATAGGCTCGCTACATGGGTGGACTAGAAAGCCTAAGAAAACTAAGGAAGAAAAAGAAAAAAAAAAGAGAAAAATAAATATATATAAATAAATGGCTTAATGGTTGGAGTTGAAATCCCAGAAATCTTCACTTACACGGTGTGCATACTATCTAGGTTTTATGAAAGATAAAGTATTCAATCCAATTTTGAATTCTTACCTTAATTAAAAACAAGATCTTGCATGGAGACTAAGTTTAAGGAAGAATGATTATAGGTGGACTTATGACCTAGGATCACTTATATTTTTGCAAAAATGGTTCGAAAACATGTCTCTCTTTCAAAATGAATTTTCAAAATACTAACATTTGTTTTCTTTCTTTAAGGATTTTGTGGGTGTAATCCGCTGAAAACCCTCAGGAGACAACACTCCTCCTCTAGGGTAACTTAGAGGTTTAACGGCTTGTTGCACATGCTCAGTGCAATCGCGTCACCTGCGAAAGTGGTGTAATAAAACTGGTAGTATAGATTTTCTTTTCTTTTTCTTTGTTTTTGCTCGGGACGAGCAAAAGAATAAGCGTGGGGGTGTGATTGGTATCCAATATTGCATATTTTACATCATAATTCCCATGCATATTACAAATAAATATGTGATTTTTACTCCTCTTCTCTACATATTTGCAGGTACACACTTAAAGGAGAGATATCCAAATAATCACTTAATTAACACTAATTAAGTGATTAATCAAGATTAAAGATAAAGCCAAATTCAAATCCAGATCTAGAGAAATCCGCGCAACAAACGAAGATTCCAGATATACCACGTGGCCAAACTAACTTGTAACAACCCACAACAGAAAGTTGTTGGGCAACTGAAACAGTTGGGCCGCGGATCGCGGCATAGGCGCGGCAATCCTAGGTCGTTATGACCTCGGATTTTGCGCCAACCTCCCAGGCTCTCGAAGCTTCTCCTTCCTCCTATAAATAGTGCACCTTCACCTGCGAGCAAAAACTGAATGGAGAAGAGAGGAGATTAGTTTAGTTATTGTAATTTTCATGTATTTTTCTCTTTAGGTTTTGTTCTTTAGATCCCTCTTCTTCTTCCCTAGAATTCAATGTAAAAGAGAGTGATTGTGAGGGAGAGAGCTTGTGTAATCAAGGGTGACACTTGAAGCAACAAGGATTGATCCATCCTCCTTCCTCTACTTGAAGCTTGGTTCTAATTTATGTGTTTTCTTTACATGCTTTCTTTATTGCTTTCTTTAATTCTTGCAATTTACTTCAAGCTTTGTTTTAGTTCTTTAATGGCTTGTAGCTAATTTTCCTTCCATGTACTAGTTTACCACTAGCTTAGCTTTCTTCACTAACTCATGGGTGATTGCTTTTGTTCATCTTGCAAGTTGTATGATCTTCTCTTCTCCGATGGTTAAACCACCATCTTGCAAGTGAGAAAGTAATTAGGTCAACACGCGAGACGAATCCTACGCTAATGAAGTGACAACATTAGGCAAGCATTCGCTATCAAGGAGTCTAGTAAGTCTTGGCAAGCTAGCAAGGTAAGCTAGTCATGGATTGCTTCTTCTTTAAGTTTCCTTTCCTTTTCTTGTGAATACCACATCCACTTATTGATTTCTTTTCCAACGATTTCCACCATGAACATATCCATCTTTTCTTTAGTTTCTTTTTCATTTGCTTCATTAAGTTTATAAGCAAGAGAAGAATACTCGTTTGTTCACTTCACTACCACACGTAAAGCTTCCATCGCGAGCTCTCCCTGAGATTCGACTCGGTATAGTCCTATACTATAGCGGAGACAAGAAAGGGTACATCAAATACATTTGCTTCATAATAAGTACACCCTTCTTAGTCTTAATCACAGAGCCAAGTCATAACTAATCAAACCCATGCCCAAATATCTTGCAATCAAAATCAGATGATAGCCCAGCTTGAGGTTCAGATAGAGCAGTTAGTTGTATCTGTTAGGGAGAGAGAAAGGACATTTCCCTAGTCAAACTGTGTCCAACCCGAGAGGACAACCTGCTCCTCAAAATACTCCTGCAGGCCAGTTCGAAATTGATTCTGGTTCAAACTGTGAAGTTCAAGCCATCCACACTTTACTGTCGGGCAAGAGAGTTGACAACCAAGTCCAAGCTCCACCAAACAATCCTAATGTTATCAATACAAAAGAAAAAAACCCAAAGGAGTGAACAAAGAAATATGACCAAGTTATTATTGACAATCAAGAGAAATTCTTTATGCCCAAGGCCCCATTTCCTCAACGTCTTCAACCAACTAGGAAGAAAAATCACTGTGAAGAAATTTGAAAGTTTTCAAAAATATCCAAATTAAAATTCCCTTGGATGCCATCAATCAGATTCTTTCATATGCCAAGTTTTTAAAGGACATAAGCATGATCTAAAATAAAAGTTTTGTGCCTCGTGAAGCTGCATTTACTACACAAGCATTATATCTCATCAAGTAACCCATTGCACCCAAGTATGAGGATTCGAGGAGTCCAACTATCTCTGTTAGGATAGGAGATTAGGTTATGGATCGTTGTCTGCTAGATATAGGGGCAAGTGTAAACCTCTTACCTTATTCTGTGTGCAAACAATTAGGTTTAGAGGAGTTACAACCCACTAATCTTACATTGCTTCTTGCAGATAGGTCAGTTAAGGTCCCCAAAGGAATTGTTGAGGATGTTATTTTGCAGGTCAACGAATTCTATTTCCCTGCGAACTTTGTGGTTTGAGACACTGAACCAGTTAGAGATCCAAGCAATCACTCTCCTGTGATTTTAGGGAGACCATTCCTTACTACTACTGATGCTGTCATTAAATATAGGAATGGAGTCATGAACTTGTCATTTGAGAATATGACAGTTGAGCTAAACATTTTTCACACTAGTTCCCAACCACATGTAATGGACGATCATGAGGAGGTTAACATGATTGATGTGTTGGTCAATCACACCTTTGAGGAGTCTTGCTATGAAGATCCCTGGAGAAATCTTGACCCATTTTGGAATGAATTTTGACATTGAGGAGTCAATAGAAGTGGTCAACGTATTGTTAGATTCTGTTCCCATCATGGACACCAACCTATAGAGACCCAACGTAGAACCCTTGCTATTGTCAACATCCATTCCTGTTCCATCAATCATCGAGCCTCCCATGTTGGAGCTCAAGCCTTTGCCAGACACATTAAAATATGCCTTCTTAGGTGACTCAGAACTTTGCCTGTGATAATTTCTTCTGATTTTGACAAAGACCAAGAAGAGAAGTTGCTAGATGTTCTTGGGGAACATAAGAAAGCCATAGGATGGACCATAGCAGACATCAAGGGAATTAGCCCCTCTGTGGTAGTGCACCAAATTCATCTCGAAGAGAATACCAAACCCTCGAGAGAACCACAGAGGTATTTAAACCTTGTTTTGAAAGAGGTGGTGAGAGCGGAGGTTATGAATTATTAGACGCTGGTATCATTTATCTTATCTCCGATAGTCAGTGGGTTTATCCATACAAGTTGTATCCAAAAAGTCTGGAGTCACAGTTGTTACTAATGATAATAATGAGTTGGTTCCAACTCGGGTTCCAACTCGTTGGCGAGTGTGCATAGACTATAGGAAACTCAATTCCATGACTAGGAAGCATCATTTTCCTTTGCCCTTTATCGACCAAATGTTAAAACGTCTTGCCGGTCATGCCTAGTACTCCTTTCTCGATGGTTATTCTGGATATAACCAAATCCCCACTCCTCGTGAGGACCAAGAGAAAACGACATTCACTTAACCGTTTGGCACATTTTCCTACCGTTGCATGCCCTTTGGGCTATGTAATGCACTAGCTACTTTTTAGCGATGTATGTTGAGCATTCGAACATGGTCGAGCGATTTCTAGAGGTTTTCATGGTAACTTCTCCGTCTCTGGGTTTACTTTTGATGAGGATTTGTATCATCTATCGAGGTATTAATAAGATGCAAGGAGAAGAACCTAGTTCTTAATTAGGAAAAATGTCATTTCATGATAAAGTCTGGGATTGTCTTAGGACACATTATTTCTGAGAGAGGTATGGAGGTTGATAAAGCTAAGATAGAACTAATCTCCAAATTACGGCCTCCTAAAACTGTTCGAGAGGTGCGATCCTTCTTAGGCCACGCTGGGTTCTACCGCCGCTTTATCAAAGACTTTTCAAAAATTTCTAAACCTCTTTGTGATCTTCTAGCAAAGGATGATCCCTTTGAGTTCACCCTGTCCTGCTTGGCAGCCTTTGAAAGGCTCAAGACCGAGTTAACCTCGAAACCCATCATCCGACCACTTAACTGGAATCTTCCTTTTGAGGTGATGTGTGATAAGTCTGACTATGCGGTAGGTTGTCCTAGGCCAAAGAGTGGATAAAATTTCTCATGTCATTTGCTATACCAGCAAGACTTTTAACGATGCCCAACTGAAATACTCCACCACTGAAAAAGAGTTATTGGCAGTCATTTTCATTCTTGACAAATTTCGTCCCTACCTTATTGGTTCTAAGGTCCTAATCTACACCGATCATGTAGTTTTAAAGTACCTTCTCATGAAAAGGATGCTAAAGCCTGTTTAATCTATTGGATCTTACTCCTACAGAATTTGACCTAGAAATTCAAAATAAAAAGGGAGCTGAGAGTGTTGTAGCGGATCACTTGTCTAGGATAGTGGTCGAATCTGTGTCCGACATGCTATGCTACCTGTCCTTGAGACATTTCCTGACGAGCAGTTAATGTCCGTTTTCACTTCGACTGTTCCGCGGTATGCTGACATTGTGAATTTTCTTGTCACGGAACAAATGCCCGATTCATGGACCAAGTAAGAACGATTGCACTTCTTAGCTAGGGTCAAATGGTTCTTCTGAGATGAACCATACTTATTCAAATATTGTCCCGATCAGATCATTCGACGCTGCATTCTTGACTCTGAATTAAAGAACATCCTTTCATTCTGCCATGATCAAGCCTGCGGTGGTCATTTTCAGTGGGAAGAAAACTTCTCCAAAAATTTCACAATGTGATTTCTATTGGCCCACTTTGTTTCGGACGCCAATGTCTACTGTCAAACATGTGATCATTGTCAACGATTAGGGAAGATTGCATGACGGAATGAACTGTCGTTAAACCCGATCTTAGTTATCGAAATTTTGATGTTTGGGGCTTTGACTTCATGGGTCCCTTCCCTATGTCTCATGGATACCAATATATCCTGTGGCAGTTAACTATGACTCTAAATAGATGAGGCCGTAACATGTAGAACCAATGACCACAAAGTTGTGGTAAATTTCTTGAAAGAGAATGTAATCTCTCGTTTTGACTTTCCTCGTGCAATCATTAGCGATGGTGGAAAATATTTCTGCAATCGTACATTTGAAGCCTTAATGAGAAAATACTACATCAATTATAGAGTAGCCACCCCTTACCACCCACAGACTAGTGGCCAAGTAGAAGTTTCCAATCGAGCCATCAAGACCATTATAGAGAAAACTGTGAGCACCACTAGAAAAGATTGGTCCCTTCGATTGACTGACACCTTATGGGCATACAATATTGTGTTCAAGATTCCTATTAGAATGTCTCCATATAGGTTAATCTATGGCAAAGCTAGAACACAAGGCATATTGGGCAATCAAATGCCTAAATTTTGATCTAGATACGGCAGGTTAGTCTAGGGAACTTTAACTTGATGAGCTTGAAGAGATAAGAAATGATGCATATGAGTGTTCAAAATGGTACAAGGGCCGTATGAAAATGATGCATGATAGGATCATAATTCGTAAGGAATTCCAGCCAGGATAGAAAGTCTTGCTTTATAATTCACGTTTACATTTTTTTTCGAGGAAAACTGAAATCCCGTTGGATCGGTCCTTACATTGTTCATAAGGTGCACCTATATGGCGCAGTTGAGATTCACAATACCACGGATGGTACCTCTTTTCAAGTGAATGGCCAACAGTGAAAGCCATACCGTGAGTATCTGAGCCCAGAAATGGAGAAAATCCTTCTGGAAGATCCTGTTTATCAGGACTGATCTCTATATCTGCTAGGGATCCATTAATGTATTATTGTTTTTGTATTTTCTCTTGTTTTCTTTTTCAACTAGGCAATAATGGATAATATCCACTCATCTTTCATGTACAATCTTCCCTTCACCTTCTTAATTTTGCATTATACGTCATCATATTGATCATTCATACATTGAGGACAATGCATGAGATAAGTGTGGGGGAGGATTCTAACATAGGTTTTCTTTTAGGTTTTCTTCAAACAAAAAAAATACAAAAAAAACTTTTTGAAAAGGAAAAAACAATACTTTAACGTATTTTTACAAGAAATTAAATTAATTTTAAGGAATGGGAGAACTATAATTAGGATTTCTTATACTTAGTTGAAATAAGAGTATTTGTTTGATTTCTAGGATTAGGAAGAAAATTAAAAAAGTAATTTAGTCTTGATTTTTACCTTGATAAATATGCATATACACTTACACACTTAGGGTTTAAAAACAAACATTCTTATGCCTTAAAAAAAAAAAAAAAGAAAAAATATATATATAAGAATCCTCTTATTAAGCTGGTTTTTTGTGCGTCATAAAGCATAATTATTCACGCCTAAAAGTGGTTCATATCATCAAATTAAATCCTTAATTTTGTAGCCTTATTTTCTCGAGTCCTAAGTCTATGGGGTGTCTTCTCACCAGGTGCCCTAAAACCGTCCAATTGGGAGTCACCGACTAAGGCTCGTTACATGGGCAAATTAGAAAGTCTAAGAAAGTTAAGGAATATTACCAACAATATATACATAAATAAGGCATAAGAATTAGAGTTGAAGAACCCTTAATCAAAATATTCATGGTCACAAGATGCATATGACTTAGGGTAAAATAATAGACTAGATGAGAATATAATTTTATTCCTAACGTTGATTAATAACAAATCTTTTAATAAAGACTAAGTCTATGGATGAATAATTCAGTGCTCCTATAACTTATAAATTGCTTTATTCTTGTAAAAACACTTCGAATATTTCCTCTTCTTTTCAAAATGCATTTTCAAAAATACTAATAATTATTTTTTTCCTTTATGGATTTTGTGGGTGTAATCCACCGAAAACCCTCAGGAGACTACAACTCCTCCTTTAGGGGTAACCTAGAGGTTTAAAGGCTTGCTACACATGCTCAGTGCTATCGCGTGACCTGCGAAATTGGTCCAATAAAATCTTAGGTTTAGTTTTTGTTTTGCCCGAGGACGAGCAAAAGATAAGTGTGGGGGTGTGTTTGGACACATATATTGCATAATTATTATTGCATTCCTACACTCATTCTGTAATAAATCCTACAACTCACTTGTCTTAATGTCCTAATGCATGCAGGATATGATTGGGAGAAGATAAGCATGAATCCTATCCAAACAAATCCAAAAGTTCAAATCAAATGGGGATCGACTCAAATTCAGAGGATCAAGAAGCTATCTTCTCTAAAAATTGGATCTACCAGATAAGATAATACTATAAAAATTCAAAGAAAAAACAAAATTTGTGAAGACCCTATCGGTTTCGCTGAGGATAAAAGAAGGTATCATCAAATATGGAGCAGAGATTCAAAATCTAGAAAGATAAAAGGATAAAGAACAAATGGATGGAGATATGCCCCCAGATCCTAGCCCAATGGCCAGGATTCCGCGAAAACACGGCAAATCCGTGGCCTTTCTTTTGAATTAGGGGGAGCGTTTGCTCCCCCTATCTCCCTACGCTATCCTTATTTTCCAATAAATACCTGTGTTTTGGGGGGGAGAGAGAGATACACGGTGAGGCTAAGAAGTAAATGAGGAGAAAGTTATGCGTTGTAATGCGAGTTGGGGACCAAGAGTTTGTAGCAACGATTCTTCAATAAAAATCAGCCTTTTTCAATACAAAACTTGCAGCGTTTAAGTCTAAGTTTTCTTTACTTCTTTCTTTTACTTTGTTATCCAATTTTTCCTCTTTTCTTTACCTATTTTACTTTATAAACTCATTAACAATCTCATGCATGCTTACTCTTATTTTCTTTTGTTAGTTCTTTTGTCTTCAACATAGATCGGAGGAGGAAGACATTAAAGTTACTTAAAGGACAAGTCACCGGGTTTCATCTTCCTCTTCCCCTCATCCCAATCTCTTAGTTTCTTTTTTATCACCTTAGTTATTTAATCTTCGCAAAGGTTAGTGTTCCTTTTTATTTCTCTTTTATTTTTTCATATTTTAATGCTTAAAGATCTTTATTTTTTTTGAAACAAAATTCAAACCTTCATCCAAGGATTTCTCAACTAGATTAAGATAAAAGTTAGATTTTTAATAACTGGAATTTAACAAGTTTCTATGAATTCGACCCGTAACTTGCCACTACACAATTTTGTTAAAAAGTTTCTAGGAAGTTTAGGTTTTCATAACTTGTACGTGGTTTATCAATGATGAATTTCTTCACGAATTTCGAACCGCGAACATTAGACGTGATCCCCAAATTGGTGTTATCATTTCCCTTTCTCTTTTAATTTACTATATGAAGATAGAAATCATATTTATTATTTTCTTTGCAATTTCTTTATCATGAACTAAATCTCTATAGGTAGGTGATCAGTCTACTGATTGAGTTTTTACCTGCACACAAAATATAGAATTTCAGTTTTAAGAATAGGATGTGCAAGGTGCTTAATACTACCGCTATAGCAAGTGGCTATGCGGGTCATGATCCACAAGGAGGGACTAGCGATGGAAGCTTGTTTAGTAAGTTCTCTAAAGTGTTTGAATTAATAGTTGTTAAAATCAGGTTAGAAAGAAAGTGGTAGATTAAGAAGATGGAGAAACTAGAAGTGATATGATATTTACAATGAAAAAGAAGAAGTGTGAAAAGATTGGGAATATTGTGATTTACACTAAAAATAAAAGAAAGAAAACTAAAAACTAAAACTTACTTACCTCTTCGGCGTCTGCTTACCTTGGAACCGTGTCAATGACGTACCTTTCTTTGAAGGCGAACGAAGCATGAAATATGAGATCTTCCCTACTCCCGATCTATACTACGAAATAAAAAGGGCGAGCTACGCTACCATGGAAGTAGATATTCATCACCATAAACCATCAACGACACTTACAAGGAGAAGGCACCTTCGAAGTTCTTGGTTTCACATGGATCCACAAGCACAAAAGAGGGAAACACAAAGAATAGAAAAAAGAAATAAACTTTGATTTGATTCAATTAACAATAGAAGAAAGATTACTTACACCGATTGTCACCTTCAGTACAAGTTTGATTTCCTTCCTCCATGAAAGTATCCTCTCCTCTCAGTTATAGAAAAAATTAAAAATTACAAAAAAAGAAAATAAAAAAAACCTAATCTACAAACTAGCCTAAGAAAATCCTAAATTAGTTTCTGTCTTCCCCTGGACTGTACGCCCTTCTCTGTTGCTCTGCAGGGGTATTTATAGAGACGGAAGATGTAGAGTCCCAGTACGACTCCTCCACGAAAGCAGCTAGCCAACCTTATCTGGATTGCCGCGGAAACGCGGCTTTGGCCGCGTTTCCGCGGCCTTAGCTTTGCCCCTGGCCACGCGCTTTCGCGCGTGACCTCCTCTGGTCCGTCCATCTGGGTATATCCGTCTGGATCTGGCATTCGACTCTTTAATTTGAAATTTCGGGATAACTTGGGAAGCAAGTTACCCTAATTCCAAATCTCTTCCAAAACGAATTTTATCTTTGCACTCTCCTTCTCTTATATTTATCCTCATCCTGCAAGCATTTAGGGTTGAATAGAAGTCTATCCCTTCCCTCTTTTTAGTATTTGTAACTTTTGCACTTTGATAATTGCAACTTTGACATTTGATAATTGCACTTTTGCTCTTGGGCTTGGACATGGGCTTGGACATGGGCTTTTGGGCTTCATTTAGGCTTTTATTCTTTATGTAATAAATACTCAAGGCCTGCACACATTAAATAATAAAATATTAGTAATAGTGTATAATTGTAAGAATAAATATGAAAATGTGATGGTAAATGTAATGACAATTATGCATTTTTTGCTACCTATCACACCCCCACACTTATCTTTTTGCTCGTCCTCGAGTAAAAATCAAAAGGAAAAAGAAAAACTAATCTAGCTTACTCACTTTCGTAGGAATCACGATTGCACTTAGCACGTGCAACAAGCCGTTAAACCCCTAGGTTACCCTAGAGGACGAGTGTTGTCTCGTGAGGGTTTTCAGCAGATTACACCCACAAAATCCATAAAAAGGAAAATATTTGAAATACGTTTGAAGAGACTAAGTAATCTATAAGTTTTTAGGATCCTCATTTTTATTCATTCTTAAACTTAGTCTTTATATAGTAAATTGTTATCCATTTTAGGTAAGGATCAAAATTGAATTTTTGTATAGTCTTTTTCGTTACCAAAAGTCATATGCATCCTTGGAATCTTTACTAGGAATTCCTTAACTTGGACTCTCATGCCTTTTTATTATTATTATTAATTTTTTTAATATGTATAACTCATCTAATTTTCTTTCGTGTAAGCATGAAGGCTTCTTGAGGCCCTCATACCTAACTAATTGACTATTAGATGTGTTAGTACATATAAAAGTAATTTTTCTTAGTTTCCTTAGGCTTTCTAATCCACCCATGTAGCGAACTTAAAGTCGGTGGCTCCCAAACCGGTCGGCTTTAGGGCACCGGGTGAGAAAACACCCCGCGGACTTAAGGACTCGAGTGAACTAGGCCACAAAAACTAAGGGCTTTATTTCATAAAATCACCTTTAGGCGTGAATACTTATGCTTCTTGAGGCACATTTATCCAGCTTAATCAGTGAATTTCCTTTTTTTATTTTTTATTTTTTTATTTTTTTAAATTTTTTATAGGGCACAAGAGTCTTTGTCTTAGAATCCTAGATATGTAAATGTATTAGGTATGCACATTTCATTAAGGTAAAAATCAAGACTAATTACTGATTCAATTTTTCCTCCTATACCTAAAAATTCAACAATTTATTTATTTTGACCAAGTTTTTAGAAATCCTAATCATGATTTTCCTAATTCTTAAGACTAACTTAGATTTCTTTCAAAAGATAAGTCAAAATATTGTCCCTTTTTTTTGTTGGAATTTTGTTAGTTTCTACCTATGTTAGTATGTTAGTAAAGCCTCCCCCACACTTATCTCATGCATTGTCCTCAATGTATGAATGTATGCATGTATGCATGAAAAAGAAGAAAGGGAAGGCAGATGTTACCTCAAGGTGGTGGTTCCGGTGGTGGTCTAATTGGTCCACGAAATGTGGCCCAATCTACTTTTTCGTGGAATTCGGAGGAACCCACCAGAAATCTTTCTTGTATAACCCACTAAAATGAATGTATGATCATCTTTTAAAAATTTCACCCAATCAAATTTCCAAATTTCATAATTATTTTCAGAGTCAATTG
The DNA here is from genome assembly GCA_038442645.1 of Agave tequilana. NCBI lineage: Eukaryota > Viridiplantae > Streptophyta > Magnoliopsida > Asparagales > Asparagaceae > Agave > Agave tequilana. The sequence goes on from JAVJIF010033434.1 coordinate 131,084, forward strand.
TGTCAACCGCCTTGTCCCAAAATGGAGTGTGAAAAGATGGAATGATTGACTTGGACGTCAGAAGTATGGGAACGAATACCGACTCAGGAAAGAAACTTAAATCAAGTAAGGGTTCAGGAGTCAGCTTGGTTCAAGAAGTGTGTCCAAGTCAAGAAGTTGAAACTCAAGTCCACATTTATTTTCCAACAATGGAATGTGACTTAATATTGGTGATTCAAGTTCAGGAATGATAGGTGTGGGAAACACAACTGACTCTAAAATATTACCTAAGTCGGGTAACAAAACAGGAGTCAATATTGATTCGGGAATTTGAACTTGATCACAGATTTGAGAATCTATGTCACATTTCTCATTGAGGTCAATGTCATAAAAATGAGAACTTGCCAATTTATCCATGAGATTTTCAAAATTATAAAATTGGTCAAGTTCAATATGATCATCAAAAATGGGTGATTCAATTTCATTTTGAATTGGCACAGGATTCAATGTTGACTCGGGGAAAAGATTGAAATCAGGTGGAGACACCGGAGTCATTATTGAATCAGGAAGTAAAATTGAATCACTAAGTTGAGGTTCATGATCATATTCATTTTCAAGTTCAATTTCGGGAAAGGAATAACTTGCCAAACTGTCAATGTCATTTTCAAAATTTGGAGTTTGGGCAAGTTCAAATGATTGTACTGAAATAGAATCTTGTTTTCATAGCAACGTGACTCTTCGGCTCTAACAGAGTGGTCAGCGACATCAGAAATGGCCGAATGGTGAGAACGTAAAGTTTGAACCATCATATCTATTTCATGATCACGAGCGATTCTAGCCTGAGTCATGGCTTCAAGCATCTTTTCATAGTCGATTGGTGCATCATGAAATAGATAGGATTGGACTTGAAAAGATGAAGTGTTGTTGTGACACTCGTGATGAAATTGTGAGTCGGTCAGATTCTGTGATTGTTGCTTGGACTCACGCAACATCATGTCCAAGATTGATGGTGATTGTTGCTTGGACTCATGCATACTCATCTTTTCCAAGATAGATGGTTTTCTATTCTGAATTGGTGGATCTGAGTATGAATCTTGGAAATATTGTGGACAAGGTGGATAAGGAGGACAAGTTGGTTGAAAATTGAACTCGGGGGAGGTGAATCCCCATGGACTCTGTGAAGAGTTGAAAGTGTTGTGAAAATTATGGTCATAAGATGGGGGACATGGGTTATATTTATTCAGATAAGACCACTCCGGCACACTAGGTTGGTTAAAGTTAGGATGTGCCGGGTTAGTGATGTCCGAAAAAGAGGTTAGTGTGTAATATGGATTAAAATTGAAAAAATTGTTGTTTATAAGCCATATCACACAATAAAACAAACAAAAAATAAACAAATAAGCAAACAAAAAAGAAAAAATTCTAACCTAAGTTAGGGTAGACCTATGACCTAGACGACTCCTAACTGGTTAGACTGTCCACGGGAGGTAGGGTGTAGACTTTGACCACAAGTTAATCAGCCAGGTCAGGGCAAGATTGGTGGGAGGTTTTCCGTCAAAGACGTTCCTTAATTAAATAACCACCAATCTTCGGGCTTTCGGCCCTCAATCCCCTTCCTAAACACTGATTTGGCAGGAGTCAATTTCCAACACCGTTCCCCCTTAGGATAATCTCCTAATTGAGTCCGAGATGTCCCTAGGGCCAACGTCTACTCATTTTTAGTTAGGCTTGGGTTAGTGAGTGAGGAGATTGTTTGTGGGCCAAGGAAGGGTGATGAAATCCCCACCTTATCTTATTTATAGGACAAGCCCTTAAGTCAATTTAGTGCACGTGTAAAGCAATGACAAATATTCACTCAAAGCAGAAAATCAGCCAAGGGTGCTTCCTAGTCTATATGCAATGCGAACGTACCTTGTCTCCAGCACTCTTCAACAGAAATTAAAAATTAAATAGACACGTGCCTATATGCAAGAGTCTAATTTTTTTTTTCAACAAATGGGTTACTGTTAATTAATTAGCAGTGTGCAGGGTGATCACAGAGAAAAGTTAACAGAGCAGTAAACAAATATAGCAATTTGCAGCAACCTGCAGAAAACAGAGTGAGTAGTGAACTACTCAGGCCGCGGAAACGCGGCTATTGCCGCGCAATCGCGGCTCTGTAGTAGGCTCTGCTGCTCTGCCTTCGAGGGCAGAGGCACAGAGTTGCTATATATCCTTTGCTGCTGTTAGTTTTCCTGTTCTCTGATCCTGCAAACAAAAAGAATAAATAAATCAATAATTAATTTTTTTTTAGAGAGAAACTTACCGTCCCTCCCCGGCAACGGCGCCAAAATTTGATTGAGTTTTTACCTGCACACAAAATATAGAATTTCAGTTTTAAGAATAGGATGTGCAAGGTGCTCAATACTACCGCTATAGCAAGTGGCTATGCGGGTCGTGATCCACAGGGAGGGACTAGCGATGGAAGCTTGTTTAGTAAGTTCTCTAAAGTGTTTGAATTAATAGTTTTTAAAGTCAGGTTAGAAAGAAAGTGGTAGATTAAGAAGTGGAGAAACTAGAAGTGATATGATATTTACAATGAAAAAGAAGAAGTGTGAAAAGATTTGAATATTGTGATTTACACAAAAATAAAAGAAAGAAAACTAAAAACTAAAAACTTACTTACCTCTTTGGCGTCTGCTTACCTTGGAACCGTGTCAATGACGTACCTTTCTTTGAAGGTGAACGAAGCATGAAATATGAGATCTTCCCTACTCCCGATCTATACTACGAAATAAAAAGGGTGAGCTACGCTACCATGGAAGTAGATATTCATCACCATAAACCATCAACGGCACTTACAAGGAGAAGGCACCTTCGAAGCTCTTGGTTTCACATGGATCCACAAGCACAAAAGAGGGAAACACAAAGAATAGCAAAAAGAAATAAACTTTGATTTGATTCAATTAACAATAGAAGAAAAGATTACTTACACCGATTGTCACCTTCAGTACAAGTTTGATCTCCTTCCTCCATGAAAGTATCCTCTCCTCTCAGTTATAGAAAAAAATTAAAAATTACAAAAAAAGAAAATAAAAAAAACCTAATCTACAAACTAGCCTAAGAAAACCCTAAATTAGTTTCTGTCTTCCCCTGGACTGTACGCCCTTCTCTGTTGCTCTGCAGGGGTATTTATAGGAGACGGAAGATGTAGAGTCCCGGTACGACTCCTCCACGAAAGCAGCTGACCAACCTTATCTGGATTGCCGCGGAAACGCGGCTTTGGCCGCGTTTCCGCGGCCTTAGCTTTGTGATGTGGAGATCTGTCTCCTCGTTTTAAATAACCGCAAGTGCACGGTCATTCGATGTAGCACTTGAGGGTCGGTCCACAGGGACATGTGGTTCTTTTGGTGTCAACACTTCTAGCCGAATTGATCAAAGGTTTTGTGGGAGTTTTGTTCTGAACTATATGTTAATTTAGAAAAGTCAAGCGCTTAGGATCGAATCCCCTAAACTAGCATCAAGTGGTCAATTTCGGTCTCCATACTGGTTTGTTGTCACTTACTAAATCTCTACTTCTACTAGGCAAACTAAGTCTGAACACTAGTTCTAAGCACATGGTATTGTCTACATCACATGGTCCATCAAAAGTAAATAAAATGACAAAATAAATTAAAAGCAGAAAAAGCAGTAAAACCCTACGTATGGACCATTGACTATTGACACATACCTTGTCAAATAACTAGTGACTCTAGAAATAATCTCCTAAAAGTTATAGTTCAATTGGTGTGCAACCGCTCCTAGTAAGGAGATCTACTGTTCACCACAAGATAATCTAGTCTAGGTTCATCTCCTCTCAGCGCTTTAAACAAATTTAGTTACTCATGATGAAGTTAATAACAATATGGTCTAGTGAATAAAACATGTCTCAATAACTTATCTACTAATAACTGAAAATAAATAATCAGATCAATTAAATAAGCACTCTAGTTAAATTCATTAAGTAAATCAAACTAATTAATTAAACTCAACTAAATGAATTACTAACACATTGATTACCTGAATGTGGCCCTGTCACCACCCACGCATGTGAAGAAGGCTTCATGTCTTCTTTGCATAAATTTGCAGCCAAAGCAAAAACCCCTCAACCAATTGCAAGGAAGTGGACCCCACCAAAAAATGCAACTCTTTTGTACATGAAATATTGTGAAGGAAGTGGATCCATTGCATTAAAAAGCACAGCCAACTTGGTCATGAACAAAGCCGCCGCCAAAATTCTCTCCTTTAATGCTCATTCTTTATTAAAAATTAAACAAAATTCTTAAATGTAAAACAAAAAAACCTAGAACCTAGATATAATTAATGGTAGGAGTACAATGAAGAAAAAGAAAAAATAAAAAGAAAAAAAAAAAGTAACCCCTAGGTCATTGCTGACGGCTTCCCTCCAGCAGCCCTATTTTTTTACCTTATATAATAAGGATATTTTACAAAACAGCCCCTCAACAATTACATATTACAAATTAATTCAGTTTTGACTCAGGCTGATTTTATAAATTCCAATACGGGCATTCAAATAGAAGAATCAGCGAAAACTATCAACATGAAAGTTGTAGATCTTCGAATTCTCTTTCCGTAGACACCTGGATGACCATTTTTGAGATCCTGTAGCCAAAGTTATGGCTAAAATACCGCAACATGCTCGAAAAGCATCCTCCAATCTTTTACAAATTGCGGCATTTAATTGCTGAAAGTATCCGAATTCCTCTTCTCTTTCTTTATCTGTTCCCTGCAAATTTCAATCAAATATACCCGAGTAGCATTATTTATATACAAATAATAGATATTAGGAGTATAAAAATGGTATAAAATCATGCTGATCAAATACCCCCACACCTATCTTTTGCTAGTCCTCGAGCAAAATTAATAAAAAGAAAAAGAAAAACTAAACTATCCTAACTCACTTTCGTAGGAATCACGGTTGCACTTAGCATGTGTAACAAGCCGTTAAACCACTAAGTTACCCTTAGAGGACGAGTTTTGTCTCGTGAGGGTTTTCAGTGGATTACACCCACAAAATCCAAGAAAGTTAAAGATTAAGAAATAAATAAAAGTAAAATAAGGATAACCGAAAATCAAGAAAAGAAAAACAAATCATTTTTTTTTAGTTAACTAGTTAGCAAGATCATCAATTTCCATGAGTTTCATTTTCAAGTAAAACTCGATTCAAGAAATCATATTGGCTATAAAATAAAGTCTCAAATCCAAAACTTTTCACCACTTGTCCTAAGTTTCAGATCCTATGTACCCCGTGATCGTGATGTAGTTCTTAAGCTTGGGAATATTTAATTACAACTTTCATACCTTTTTTTTTATAACAAATTTTTTTTCTTTTTTTTTAAGACTTTTTTTTTCAACTATCTTTCGCGTAGATACCGAGGCTTCCTGAGGCCAAGGTACCTAGCTAATTGATAATCAAAATTATTATATTTTTATAGTGTCTTATCCTATTAGGCTTTCTCAGCTACCCATATAGCGAGCTTTAGGCCAATGCTCCCAAACCAGATGGTCTTAGGACAATAAGTGTAAAAACACTCCTACGGACTTAATTACTCAAGCAACTGAGGCCACAAGACAAGACTTATTAATATTTATTGTACTATATAATAATTTTTTTTTATAGTTGCAATCAATATCCCAAGCCTATGAACTAATAGTGTAAGTGCAATTGGGTACAAAATCAATTAGACTAAGTTTAGATGGTATGTCCCTTTTAGATTCTAATCTTTATTTTAAGACTTTATGACTCTTTCATTTTGATCTTACCCTTAAAATCCACTCATGGATACTAAATCACTCACATACTAGCTAATCATTTGCAAAAAAAATTTCAACTCTTTTTTTTCAATTTTTTTTTAAGACTCCTAAAAGAAAATAAAGATAAAGAAAGAAAGAAAACCCTAAAAGCAAAACAAAATAAAAAAAAACTCCTAAAAAAAAAAAATGTGAATCTCCCCCACACCTAAACTGTGTCATGTCTTCAACACACAAATGAATACAGAGATAAAAATAATGTAGCATGTAATTTACACATCCAAAACATGTACAAATCATGATGATCATGAAATCCAAGCATACAAGATATAGAAATATAAATAGTATGCTAGATTAGAAATACTCACAGTGTATTAGAAAACCAAGCTGTCGAAGCAACAAAAATTCTCCCTGTGTGTGGTGGATGCCTCCTTGCTTATTCTGTATCACTTGTAATAAACTTGGCACATAGGTTAGAGAAAGAGAAATAAAAGACTCACTAAAACTGACTCAACTAACTAAAGAGAAATAGAAAGACTCAACAACTAAAAGGGGAAAAAATAAAATAAAAATAAAACAAATATTTACATATATACAATTTCACAACTCCCCCACACCTATATCTTTCTAGGTCTATTCCCTCGAGCTCGCTTCCCATCATTCCAATGGGTTCTCTTTAATGGACAAAGTGGAGAGGTTAATCTTTTTGTCATCTTTAATTACATCCTCTCCAGCTTGTTCATTACTTTCCTCCATCTCCTCTTTCTCTTCTTCCCATACCTCCTCACAAATTCATCATTTTCACACAATATAATTGGAGTGTCCACAATATGATTGCCTACAAATTTAAGCTCATCTTCAAACATCACCTTAAAACTTAAATCAACAATTTTCTTTGGAGGTGTGTAACTAACCAAAGCATCCCCAACCGATTCATTCAAATATATGAGTTCGTCTTCAAATAGGTTTTCAGAGCTTTGATTAATTAGAGGTTCTTGAATCAAGTTTTGAAAAGTATGATCATTGGTTGGCTCATCGAAAGTGAAGATACTCAAATTGAGTTTTGTTTTCTCAAAGGGAATTCTAAACTCAAGATCCTCAACACATATTTTCTCATCATTGTGATCACACTCTTCAACAAAAAGCTCATCAAGAAACAAAGGCTCATTATCCATGTAGGCATCCTCACAATTTTGATCAGCGTGCTCCATTTTCTCCATATGAGTGGATGCAATTTTCTGCTCCTCAACATTTGTCTTTTCACAGAACTTAGAAAATTCATCCTCAAATTTCTTTTGAAGCAAAAATTCATCGTTGTCACATTCCTCTTCACAATAAGATTCAATTGGTTCCATATGAGTTGTATGTGTAGCCAAATAATTTCTAATCACTTCATCCAGACACTGAGGATCATTATCACATTTGTACACCTCATGGACCTTCACAACTTCCTCAACAGGCTTCTCATGTTCAATCTCTTCAAATTGATTAAGATGAAATAATAGGGACTCGAAGGGCATCTCGATGGAATGATTAGACATGTCACTATGGCTAACGATTTGCTCTTCGGGTCTAACAGTTTGGCTTTTATTCATTTTATGAAAGTTGATATGCTCTTGAATGGACATGGGTCGAGTCGGTGTTGGCTCATGAACTAGTTGACTAGAAGAGGGATCCTTCTCTTGCTCACTAACCAACTCATTTGCTGGCCTGTTTAAGCAGTCTCTAGTGTCATAGAGCACTTGCTTTGAAGTTTGCCTGAAAGTTTCAAAAGCTTCCTCTAGTGTTGGTTCTTTGTCCACCTGATTGCCATTGAACTCAATTTGCGAAAGTTGATGGAACTCTTGAACTTGATATGGACTTGTGGTTGAAATAGGTTGATTGAGATAAGTCATTATCTTATCCATGTGAGCACATGCCTCGATTAACTGCTGATTGGTTTCGACTATAGTCTGCTGCATGGCTTTAAAACTCTTCTCTAATGTGCTTTCTTCATGCTCATTGTTAAATCCCCAAGACGGAGGTGGTGGTTCAATGTAGGACCAATTAGGTTGAGAATTTTGATATGATTGGTCCCATGAGAATTGAGGACAATTCCAACCCTCCGAATTGAAGTTTGATGGATAAGGCTCGCTCGTAGGTCCTTGAAAGGTGTGGAATTGATTTTGACCTGGTCCCAACGGATACCCTATCGAAGGACACTGTTCAGAAGAATGATTTGGATCTTGACAGTGATGGCAGCTCATAGGATGGTATGAAGAAAATGAGTAGTTCGTGGGATGGATGTATTCATTAAAGTCAGAAAGAGAGCTTGGTGGATGGAAAGGAGGGTCTGGCCTATAAAATGGATCGTAACCAAATGAATTTGGATAGGCCATAGGGAAAGGATTTTTTTAATTTTTTTAAATTTGTTTTTTTGAATTTTTATTTGTTTGAATTTTTGAATTTTTGATTTTTTTTTTAACAATCCGGTATAGGTGTCAAAACTAAAGATAGAACACCGTGTTCCCGGTAACGGCGCCAAAAACTTGATGTGGAGATTCTGTCTCCTCGTTTTAAATAACCGCAAGTGCACGGTCATTCGATGTAGCACTTGAGGGTCGGTCCACAGGGACATGTGGTACTTTTGGTGTCAACACTTCTAGCCGAATTGATCAAAGGTTTTGTGGGAGTTTTGTTCTGAACTATATGTTAATTTAGAAAAGTCAAGCGCTTAGGATCGAATCCCCTAAACTAGCATCAAGTGGTCAATTTCGGTCTCCATACCGTTTGTTGTCACTTACTAAATCTCTACTTCAATAGGCAAACTAAGTCTGAACACTAGTTCTAAGCACATGGTATTGTCTACATCACATGGTCCATCAAAGGTAAATAAAATGACAAAATAAATTAAAAGCAGAAAAAAGCAGTAAAACCCTAAGTATGGACCATTGACTATTGACACATACCTTGTCAAATAACTAGTGACTCTAGAAATAATCTCCTAAAAGTTATAATTCAATTGGTGTGCAACCGCTCCTAGTAAGGAGATCTACTGTTCACCACAAGATATCTAGTCTAGGTTCATCTCCTCTCAGCGCTTTAAACAAATTTAGTTACTCATGATGAAGTTAATAACAATATGGTCTAGTGAATAAAACATGTCTCAATAACTTATCTACTAATAACTGAAAATAAATAATCAGATCAATTAAAATAAGCACTCTAGTTAAATTCATTAAGTAAATCAAACTAATTAATTAAACTCACTAAATGAATTACTAACACATTGATTACCTGAATGTGGCCCTGTCACCACCCACGCATGTGAAGAAGGCTTCATGTCTTCTTTGCATAAATTTGCAGCCAAAGCAAAAACCCCTCAACCAATTGCAAGGAAGTGGACCCCACCAAAAAATGCAACTCTTTTGTACATGAAATATTGTGAAGGAAGTGGATCCATTGCATTAAAAAGCACAGCCAACTTGGTCATGAACAAAGCCCGCCGCCAAAATTCTCTCCTTTAATGCTCATTCTTTATTAAAAATTAAACAAAATTCTTAAATGTAAAACAAAAAAACCTAGAACCTAGATATAATTAATGGTAGGAGTACAATGAAGAAAAAGAAAAAAATAAAAAGAAAAAAAAGTAAACCCTAGGTCATTGCTGACGGCTTCCCTCCAGCAGCCCTGTTTTTTTACCTTATATAATAAGGATATTTTACAAAACAGCCCCTCAACAATTACATATTACAAATTAATTCAGTTTTGACTCAGGCTGATTTTATAAATTCCAATACGGGCATTCAAATAGAAGAATCAGCGAAAACTATCAACATGAAGTTGTAGATCTTCGAATTCTCTTTCCGTAGACACCTGGATGACCATTTTTGAGATCCTGTAGCCAAAGTTATGGCTAAAATACCGTAACATGCTCGAAAAGCATCCTCCAATCTTTTTACAAATTGCGGCATTTATTGCTGAAAGTATCCGAATTCCTCTTCTCTTTTCTTTATCTGTTCCCTGCAAATTTCAATCAAATATACTCGAGTAGCATTATTTATATACAAATAATAGATAATTAGGAGTATAAAAATGGTATAAAATCATGCTGATCACTTTGCCCCTGGCCACGCGCTTTCGCGCGTGGCCTCCTCTGGTCCGTCCATCTGGGTATATCCATCTGGATCTGACACTCGACTCTTTAATTTGAAATTTTGGGATAACTTGGAAGCAAGTTACCCTAATTCCTAATCTCTTCCAAAACGAATTTTATCTTTGCACTCTCCTTCTCTTATATTTATCCTCATCCTGCAAGCATTTAGGGTTGAATAGAAGTCTATCCCTTCCCTCTTTTTAGTGTTTGCAACTTTTGCACTTTGATAATTGCAACTTTGACATTTGGTAATTGCACTTTTGCTCTTGGGCTTGGACATGGGCTTGGACATGGGCTTTTGGGCTTCATTTATGCTTTTATTCTTTATGTAAATAAATACTCAAGGCCTGCACACATTAAATAATAAAATATTAGTAATAGTGCATAATTGTAGGAATAAATATGAAAATGTGATGGTAAATGTAATGACAATTATGCATTTTTTGCTACCTATCATCTACGATATTGCACTTTTATATCACATTTTTCTATCGATTTATGAATAAAATATCGTTTCTAAACCGTTTTTTGGTCTCTTTTGCAGATAATCAAGATTAGAAGGGCAAAAGGATAATAAGAGCTTAATTAAACCCATTTTCGGTAATTAAATCCGGATTTCTTGGAGGTCAAGGTAGAGAGTTTCTAGAAGATACATTGAATCTAGTTGTTGACGCTTGTCTGATGAAAATCCGGACGCAAATACCTGAATCTGAGAATACCTGAAAGGTCCCTGAAGCGAGACAAAATCGTTCGCCAAACCAGGGACCTAAGCCCCTGGTTAGGTCGCGAAAACACGGCTATGGCCGTGTTTCCGCGGCCATCTTGGCGAGCCACGCGTCGATTATCAACGCGTGACGTTGTCTCATCTTTTGGAACCTTCTATTGCTTATATATATATATCCCTGCAGAGACCTGAGACGCAAGCAGATCAGTGAGTAGGCTAGGTTTTCTCTTTTCTAGTTGTAGAGCAGGATTTTCTTCTATTTTTATTTTATTTTTAGATCATGTAGTAGGACTGAGATGATTCAGAGAGAGATAGAGAGATATTGATGTAATAGATGGTGACAATCTATATAAAGGTGCCTTTTTTCTTCTCTATGGTAATCTTCTCCATCTTCAACATGACGCTTAGCTAGTTTTTCTTCTCATGGCAATCTAATTACTAACCACTAACTAGCTAACCACTTGATAATCCACATGAATCTAATCCTACAAGGCCTTGCTCTTGAAAGAGCCATTGATGACTCATGATAATGGATTCTAACATTCTAACATTCTAACATCTAACCACTAATAAGCTAACTTGTAATGTCTTTTTTATTTCATGCTCACCTCTAATTGATTAACATTCTAACATTCTAACATCTAACCACTAACAAGCTAACTTACAATGTCTTCTTTATTTCATGCTCATCTCTAATTGATTTTGATGATTTATTAGTAGATTACATTTTCATTGTGTGGTTTCAATGTGGAAGAACCTTCTTATGAGCCATGCTTTATATCGTCTCTTGAAGCCAAGGATTAGTGATGGCCAAGGATCTATGTGAGACAACTATCACTAAGAGGCTAGCATGGTTAGTGGAGCAATTAGTAGTTAGTACCCATGAGTTTTCTTTCATCATTTTCGTCTTTCTTTTTACTTTGTTTTAAACAAAATTTCCAAAATATTCTTCATAACAAGTTTCATTTTCTTTTCCTATTTTATTTTAAACCACTTTCTAAAACACTCCACTTTCTATTTCATTTCCATCTTCTATTTTTACTTTGTTTTCTACCACCTTGTTTTCTTCCACTGATTTACAATCAGTTTTTATTTGTTTTCACATCGCCGATTCATCGCCTTCTCCACCTATCACTTCTGAAATTCTTTTCTTTTTCTTTACCTTTTTCATTCTTTAACAAAGAAGAACTTATTATATATGACGTGAATAAGAACTGTTAATGCTTCCATCACTTTCTGTCCCTGTGGATTCGACCCATTGAGACAATGCTATAACGGAAGTATCGAGGGAACATTAGCGCACACACAATTTCACTGATTTTATAAAACATGTTTTCAAGTGCTTGGTTCCACCCGATCAAAATTTTGGCGTTGTTACTAGGGAACGGGAATGGTTTTGATTTCACGTTTTTGTTAATATTTGCTTCTCTGTCTTTTTGTGTAGGGTAATAATTGCAGAAACTGAACATTGCAGAAAGCTAAGCTTGCTTGCATCTCCCTGCTCAAAAAAGCAGGGAGCTGTTGCTTAAACATTTACCACGGAAACTCATTAAAAGCCGCGAAAATGCGACATATTTTTGAGATCTTGGCCTTATTTTTTGTAGGCTGCTTCTAAATTACATATATATGTGATTTCTGCTATTTGTTTTCTGTTTTGATTGCCTACACACTGCAATAACTAAAGAGCTAAAATACGGTTATTGGACGCTTTTAATACAATTTAGACATTTGCATTTAGGCACGTGTCAAGTTATTTCAATATACTGTATTTTGTTCTGTTGTTGTGATCTGGACTGAGGTGTACATATGATACTACACATAGCATAGGATAAATACATGGGTGATTTACTCGCTTTGAGTGTTATTCTTGTCTATATTGCACACCTTCACGAATTGGACTTAAGGGCATAACCCAATACAAGATATGGTGGGGATTTCATCACCCTTCCTTAGCCCAAAAACTACCTCCTCACTCACACAACCCAAGCCGTTATAAAAATTGATAGACGTTGGCCCTAGGGACATCTCAGACTCATTAAAAGATTGACCGAGGATGGAACTTGTTTGAATCATACTCTTGTGAAATAGGTGTTTAAGGTTAGGGATTAAGAGGTTACGTCTCGAAGATATCATGGTTTGGCGTAATTAAGGCCTGTTGCTTACGCACGAATACCTCTCACCGTATTTTACCCCTACCTGGCTGATTGCTTGTGGTAGGATTCATACAACAACCTCCCCCGGGTAATCGCTCAGTTAGGAGTTGCCTAGGTCTAGGTCAACCCTACTATAGGCTTGGTTTTGATTTTCATTCTTTTTTTTGTTGTTTGCTTTTTCTTTTTTGTTTGTGATTGTTTGTGACATGGAATTCAACAACAACAATTCTTTCAATCCTAATATGAATCCATATTTCACACCAATCCCATTTGATTCGAATAATTTCAACACAGCTTTTTACAATATGAAGCAACCAAATACAACAGGTTGGACTTATCCGAATCAATAAAACCCACACCCCCAACCTAATGATCATAATTTTCAAAATAATTTCTACTCTTCACAATGTCAATGGGGTTATACATCCCCTGAGTCAAATTTTCAACCACCTTTTCACAATTTTCACAATATTCATTCTCCGATTTTGTTTCCTATTCTCCTTTTCTAGAACCACCTATTGAAGAAAAACCCGAGTTAGAAAAATATAGAAGCTGTACAAGCCATGCTTGAGTCCCAACAAAAGAAGCTCAATTCACCATTCCACAATAATTTCAAGATTCATACTTAGTTCTACTTATTCATATGAACAACCATCTGTCCTGAAAATGAGTATGGAATGCTGGCGTGAGTATGAGCGACAATCTCAAAATATGTTGGACTCACACTTTTCACAAATTTTCTAAAATTAAGATTCCTACACTCCCTTTCTAGAACATCCACTAGAAGAAAAATCATATCTAGAAAAGAGTATAGAAATCATGCAGAAGTCCGTTGTAACGCCCCGATCCCAAGGATACGGGAACGTCACTGCAACGCATATACGTAGGTCAGATGGTGCCCCCACGTATATACGCTAAGCATAAGTACAACAAGTATCAGAGTACAACACACAGCGTGGTATATTCATATGCCAACTTACAAAAGATAAATACAAAGCTATACAAGTTATGATAAGCAAAATCACTCTACAAGTGTCCTTTATCACAACCCAAGTCCAAAATGAACGATATACAACCAAAAATACAAAGCTCACGAAATGGATGGAGATCCCGTGAACCAAAAGGAAGAGTCGAGCACGATAGGACTAGAGCCGGTCAGCCTGCTCACAAAGATAAGCCCGTCCTCCGTGGAAGGCTCCACTTCGTCCCAAGCCTCAGAATCTGAATATGCAAATCCAAAGGGTCAAGACATATAATAACAAATAAAGGATAGTCAAGTGACATAAGGATCATGAATAAAGGTAATGAAGTTACAATAAATAGCAACGAATAACAAGCGATGTAAACTCAATAAGGTAAGATCATATGCAACGAATCTACAATTAACGTCTTATTATTATTACTTGTCTTACTGTGATATCTAGCTATGTGACCCAGCGACCCAGAGCACATAGATCCATATCCTAGTGAAACAAGGTGTTATTGGAAACAGCGGTTGTATCGACGAACTATGTTTACAGTGGGTCCCGTGCATGCCCGGGACCACGGCCCAGTATTGTTCCGTTGCTTGAAGACGGAACCTACCGCTAGGCTAACAGGAGGGTCTTATGTATGCCCTTGTCATGACAGTAAACAGGAAGGGAGGAAGCACTCCCCTCGGTCCCCTGGAGTACCGCAGGTAAGACCGGAAAATATAGTGCACAACCTAATACCACTGTAAACACGAACACATATCGATATTCCGCATATTTCCCCCGACCCATGTGTAAGTTGGTGCTTTTTATGTAAAAGTCAAGTGTATCATGCTTAGTTTTAAGGGATGGCATGATAAGTGGTGATATTATTGTTTAACATGTCATGGAACGAGTATATGCAATAATAAGTCATGAGGTAATAAGAGATACATCCATCCAGTAATAGGTCATGTAGAGCCAGTATTGAAGCATGAACAAGCAAGATATAATACATATGTAACAAGTATAAAAACCAAATTCAGAACAGAAATTTACTATGCCACACAGTCAGGATTAGTCGACTAGGGTAAGGGTTAGTCGACTAATACTGGGATACAGAGAGTTAGAATTCTGTTTCAGGGAAAGTTAGTCGACTAGGGTAGGAAGGTTAGTCGACTAATAGGGAGTTCTAGTCGACTAATGGACACTTAAGTCGACTAAGTCTGCTGATACAGAAAGTTGGGTTTCTGGTCCAGGAAGGATTAGTCGACTAGGTAAATTTAGGAGTCGACTAATATGGGTTTCCAGAGAGTTTGTTAGTCGACTAATATTTGGGGCAAGTCGACTAATACTGGGTTTTTTCAGAAAACTAAGTTTCAGCTAAGTGTTCTAGTCGACTAGTTCCTATGATGAGTCGACTAATACTGTGAAGAACAGTGAGCAGATCAGAATTTCTGGAAGTGTGTTTGATGGTTCAATTCGTGGTTTTTGGTGACCTAGGTGTACAAGAAGTGTAGATATAAGTATTCTAGGGCTAATACAAGTCTTGGTGAGTGAAATACTCACTAGGGATAGGTTCAATTGTGACTTGTTCCAAGGATGAGGATGATGTCTTCACTCCACACTTGTTGTGGAAGCTTGAGGTGAAGAAGTGCTCTTGGAGTTGCCTTGGGCTGGAGGGAAGGGTTTTGAAGTGATCTTGGAGCTAGGGTTCAGTTGTGGAAGGAGGAGATTATGGAGCTTCTCCTCTCTTGTTGAAGTGAAAGAGAGAAAAAGAGTGATTTGCAAATGAATAGGAATTTATAGTTTGGGATTTTTGTAAAGGGTTGGAAATTGGATAGAAGTGAGGGTTTTCTTGCAAAAGGAGGGTGAGGTGAGTGTCCTCTCTTTGGCCACTTGGCCGGCTGTGGGAGAGGGAGAGAGTGAGTGGGGTTAGGTGAAGTGTGAGTGGGAAATGAGGTGGAAATGAAGTGGAAAAGGAATTTTGCAAATTTTGGAAAAATGCCCGAAATTCAAGTATTTCGGAATGGTCTGAAAATTTTACCAAAAATCAAGAATAATATTTGAAGACCAATGGTGAAATTCGTTGGAAGAAATACTGTATAGATTTTTAATTAAAAATCCCGGAATCAGTTATTTACCGACTCCGAAAGAACTTTCATAAATTTATAAAATTCTCAGAAAAAGAGTATAAGTAGGAAATATGATTCTAAGCAATAATGTCTAAAGGACTTTCTAGAAATTCTTAACAGTTTGGAAGATAAAAATTCGGAAATCGGCCAGCGGTACTGGCCCGACACCGGTTTTCGGGGAATTCATTTTAATTCCAGAAAATTCCAGAAAATCACATAAAATCTAAAATATTGGAAAATGATATTTGGAATTGAAATTGGTCAAATACGGATGGTAAATCAGAAAATAAGATCGAAAGACTGAATACGTAACTAGGCACGTATTCCGGGAGAGGGGTATTACAATCTACCCACCTTACAAAAATTTCGTCCTCGAAATTTCATAAGGTGAAAGATAACAGGAAAAGCAACAGATAGATATGGATACAAGAAAGATAACGGTAAAGAAGAGTAGAAGAAAAGAGTCTTACCCAATCAAGATGCGAAAAGTTGAGGATAACGCCCCCGGATAACGTCCTCACGCTCCCAAGTGGCCTCTCCTGGCGCATGCCTGTTCCATGACACCAATACCAATGGAATAGCTCTGTTCTTCAGTGTCTTGACACTCCTATCCAGAATGGCCAACGGCTGCTCTTGGTATGATAAATCCGGTTGTAACTCCAGCTCAGAATGATCCAGAATATGGCTGTCATCCCTGACATACTTCCTCAACTGAGACACGTGGAAGACATTATGCACCCCGTCCAAAGATGGCGGTAATGCCAATCTATAGGACATATCTACCACACGATCCAGGATCTCGAATGGGCCAATATACCTTGGACTAAGCTTCCCACGTGTACCGAACCGGATTACACCCTTGGTAGGTGATATCTTCAAGAACACATGATCTCCGGTCTGGAATTCCAATGGCCTCCTCCGAGTGTCTGCCCAACTCTTCTGCCTACTCTGAGCAGCCCTGAGATGATCTCTGATAACCCTGACCTTCTCTGTCGTCTGTATCAGGATCTCTGGTCCCAAAAGACTCCTCTCACCGACTTCATCCCAACAAATCGGTGATCGGCACTTCCTACCATACAATGCCTCAAAAGGTGCCATCTTAATACTTGCCTGGTAGCTGTTGTTATATGAAAACTCAGCCAAGTGAAGATGGTCTTCCCAAGACCCCCCAAAGTCAATCATGCAAGCCCTCAACATATCTTCAAGGATCTGGATAGTCCTCTCAGATTGTCCGTCTGTCTGAGGATGATAAGAAGTACTGAATTTCAGACGAGTTCCCAGACTTTCTTGGAGACTCTCCCAGAAATGAGATCTGAATCTGGTGTCTCTATCTGACACAATACTAACTGGAACTCCATGCAGACGAACTACCTCCTTCATATACTTATCTGCCAGAACCTCTGTCGTCTGGCCTACCCTGAATGGTATGAAGTGAGCTGACTTGGTGAGGCGATCAACTATCACCCACACCGCATTATTACCCCTGGGACTCCGAGGCAATGCCGTCACGAAGTCCATGGTGATGTGCTCCCATTTCCACTCGGGTATCGGCAAAGGTTGAAGAAGTCCAGCTGATCTCTGATGCTCGATCTTTATCTGCTGGCAAACCAAGCCACTTGGCAACAAACTGGGCTATCTCCCTCTTCATAGCATTCCACCAAAAGTGCTTCTTCAGGTCCTGGTACATCTTGTTTCCCCCAGGGTGTATAGAATAAGCTGAACTGTGTGCTTCCTCCAAAATCTTCTGTCTGACTTCTCCTCGGGGAACACAAAGTCTATCTCCAAAATACAATGCACCATCTGGGTGAATGCAGATATCCGACCTCAATCCAGCCTCCACCTGAGCTCTGAATGTCTGCAATCTGGGGTCCTCCTTCTGAGCTCCCTTGATCTCCTCTATCAATGATGACTGGATCTGTAAAGCCATGAACCCCCGGCCTTGTCACCTCCTTGCACTAACATCAAATCCAATCTGATGAATTCCTGAATCAACTCCCTCTGCTGCGTGAGGTGGACTAGCACTCTGTTCTCTGGCATCCTGCTCAGTGCATCCGGTACGGTATTGACTTTGCCTGGATGATACTGCAAGTCAATATCGTATCCGCCATAAGCTCCAACCACCTCCTCTGCCTCATATTTAACTCCTTCTGTGAGAAAATATACTTGAGGCTCTTGTGGTCTGTGTATATCAACACTTTGTCTCCCAGAAGGTAGTGTCTCCAGATCTTCAAAGCAAATATCCACAGCTGCCAACTCCAAGTCATGAGTTGGGTAATTCCTCTCATGAGGCTTCAACTGCCTAGATGCATATGCTATAACATGATCATGTTGCATAAGCACACACCCCAGGCCTTTACCTGATGCATCACAGAAAATGACCATCCCTCCTCTTCCTGAAGGAGTCCTCAAGATTGGAGCTGAAATAAGCCTCTGCTTCAACTGTTCAAATGCTGCATCACATTCTCCTGTCCATATGTATCTCTCCCCTTTTCTGGTGAGCCTGGTCAACGGAGCTGCAAGTCTAGAGAAATCCTGGACAAAGCGCCTGTAATATCCGGCTAGTCCAAGAAAGCTCTTTATCTCAGTCACCGTCTTCGGAACTGGCCAATTCTTTCACTGCCTGGACTTTACTAGGATCAACTGAAATTCCTTCTGCTGAAACTATGTGTCCAAGGAAAGCTATGCTGTCCAACCAGAATTCACACTTGCTCCTCTTGGCATGAAGCTGCTCCTGCTGGAGGGTCTGCAACACAATCCTCAAGTGCTCTGCATGCTCCTTCTCATTCCTTGAATAAATCAGGATGTCATCTATGAATACAACTACAAACTGATCTAGGTAAGGGGAGACACTCGATTCATCAAATCCATGAAAACCCAGGGGCATTGGTGACTCCGAAAGGCATAACTAGAAATTCATAGTGGCCATAACGGGTCCTGAATGCCGTCTTCGAACATCCTCCTTCTTCACCCTCAGCTGATGGTAACCCGACTGCAAATCTAACTTAGAAATACACGGGCTCCATGGAGCTGATCAAATAAATCATCAATCCGGGGCAAGGGATACTTGTTCTTGATGGTGACCTTGTTCAACTCCCTATAATCAATACAAAGCCTCTTACCACCATCCTTCTTATTCGCCAAGAGCACTGGAGCTCCCCATGGTGAAGTGCTTGGCCGAATCAATCCCTTGTCCGAATACTCCTGCAGTTGCTTCTTCAAGATCTCCAACTCTGTCGGTGCCATCCTGTACGGAGCCTTGATATAGGAGCTGTCCCTGGAACTGTATCAATGGAGAACTCCACTATCCTCTCCGGTGGAAGTCCTGAAATCTCAGCAAAGACTTCTGGAATTCATCCCACACTGGCACTCCCTTCAGAACCTCCGAAGTGGTCATCTGAATCTTCCTCTTAGCAGGCTTCACCTCTCCACTAAACTGGAACTCCGGCTGATGAGGGATTCTGAAATTGATCTTCCTCCCCTACAGTCGATCACCGCATAGTACTGACTGAGCCAGGTCATGCCTAAGATTACGTCGTACCCTTTGGTGTCTAGTACGAGCATATCTATGGCCAAGGTCTTCCCACAAAGCTCCACTGGACAGTCAGCACAAACTCTAGAAGATACAACTACCCCATTCCCAGTACTTATCTCCCACTTGTGGTCTAAAGCCTTAACAGGTATGGAATGAACAGCCACAAAATGGTCGGAGATATAAAAGTGGGATGCACCCGAATCGAAGAGAGCGAGAACAGGTATAGAATGAACTCTGATGTTACCTGTAATCACCTCCTCTGAAGCCTCAGCCTCCACTGCTGTCAGGTTGTAGGCCTGACCTCTGCCACGCCCCGCTGCCGTCCGGGCTCCTCTCTGCACTGGCGAGCAACATGCGGTGGAGGAAGGGGAAGAGCTCTCCTCATCCTGGTCCCTTGTGCCTCTGCCCAACTGGCCCTGGTAGTGCCCTCTGTCCATTCTGCCCTTGAGGTGCCGGCAAGGTTTGATTAGCAAACCCCATCCTCCTGTGCGGACAGGTCTCCACGGCATGGTCTCGTGCTCCACACACCAAACACCATCCGTTTGCCCTCCTGCAATCCTGCTGAGAGTGTCCTGGTTTCTGGCAGAAATTGCAGATAAGACCTGGTCGAGCCATCTGGTAAGGAACTGCCCTGAATGGTTACCTGGCCTGGACCTTCGCTGCTCTGGATGGTCCTCCTTCTGCCCACCGGCACAAACGGCCTCTCTTCATGGCCTGGTTCTCTTGCTTCTTCTGAAACCACACGCTCCACCTCTCGAGCGATGGTGAGAACTCAGCATAGGTCTTCAGCTGCTGGGCATCAGAAACATCTGGATCTCCATCTGTAAACCCTGCTGAAACCTGCTTGCCCTCTTCTCTTCATCTGACACCATGTAAGGGGCAAAGCGACTCAGCCTGAGAAATTCTGCGCATACTCATCTACGGATCTATCCCCCTGTTGAAGCCTGATGAACTGCTCCTCCATGTCCCTCTGAGCAGTGGCGGGAAAGAACCTGCTTAAAAGCTCTTGGAGAACGTATCCCAAGAGATAGGTTCCTTCAAGCGGCCTCCTCTGCAAGCCACCAAGTCCTGGCTATGTCCTTCAGCTGGATCTTTGCAACCTCCACTTGGTTCTCCTTAGGCACCCTGGCGGCGTTCAGCAGATCGGTGGTGTCTGTCAACCACTGTTCAGCCTCCAATGGTCTCTCGACTCCCGTGAATACGGCCGGCTGCAGCCGCCGGAAGTCTGACACGTTCCAGGCCTTTGCTCCTTCGGAGCTGCCAACTCCTGCCTGAGGAGCTCAGTCTGCTGCTGCTGATTCTCCATCTGCTGTTGCTGGTTTCCCAGCATAGTCTGAATGATCCTCAGGACATCAGCACCCTCTCCTCCTACGGGTCCATTCGTACTTGCCCGAACATTGTTGCGACCCGAAGTCTCTCCCTACCGAAAGGGATAAGATCTGGAATTGGAAACAAAGGGAAGGAGTTTTAGGATACGAGGATCGAATCAAGGACGAAGTCGAGAAGGACTATATAACTTTGTACATCGTAGTTGGCATTAGCAAATCACTAGAATTTGCCACTTGGTTGTACTTTTAGGTTTGAGAGCCTAGGCTCTGATACCAACCTGTAACGCCCCGATCCCAAGTATACGGGAACGTCACTGCAACGCATATACGTAGGTCAGATGGTGCCCCCACGTATATACGCTAAGCATAAGTACAACAAGTATCAGAGTACAACACACAGCGTGGTATATCATATGCCAACTTACAAAAGATAAATACAAAGCTATACAAGTTATGATAAGCAAATCACTCTACAAGTGTCCTTTATCACAACCAAGTCCAAAATGAACGATATACAACCAAAAATACAAAACGCTCACGAAATGGATGGAGATCCCGTGAACCAAAGGAAGAGTCGAGCACGATAGGACTAGAGCCGGTCAGCCTGCT